>JAUPMG010140960.1:0-11256 GCA_031762675.1 Pachysandra terminalis
GGATCCCGAAGGTCACACCTCGAGATCTGTGCCAACCCTCATTGGGATTCGGGCCACTGGTTTTGGGGCGTGACAGTGAACCCCTCGGCGCACCTAAACAGGTCGCCGAGGAATTCTTCAGAAAGGACCCCCTGGTTTTGTCGCCGAATCTCAAAGAGGTTCGCCGAACCAAGATTCGGTGTGCCGAAGGGTGCGCCAAATGAGTCGCCGAGGCATCTTTTGAGTGCGTCGAAAACTCTGCCGAGGACCCCGCCAAACTAGACTACTTACTTTTATGTTTTGATGTTTATAAACTAATACTCATTGTCATGTATATGGATTGAATCATGGTGTATACTCACATGATGAATGATAGTAGAAATGATGCTTGAGAATTTAAACGAAAGAAATATCATGTGAGATACATGGAGGTAAAGGGATTTCACACTTTAGATTGTTTTCTCACACTGTACACCACGAAATGCTTGCTTAGTTAATGTGCATTTTTCACTACACTTCATGGACTCTAGACCTCGGTGGTCAAAGAGTATGACCCTGTAACCCAAGACCTCACGGTTGTGTCTCGTGGATGGAAATTAGAGGGATGTGACTCCACATCTAGTGAGGAGACCCGCAGGATCGAGTTGAGGGAGTAGCTAACCCAAAATACTCTTTCTTAGGCAATGAGCATCAAACCCAAGGAACAGAGGTGGGCCTCTGTAGTTCAGTCAAGTGATCATGATTTCCTGAGGGATACCGCAGGTGGCTGCAAGTCTCGGTCAAGGGACTGATGATCAAAATAAATGGGGGAACTGTGCCTCTTAGGTTGAAAGCCTTAGAACTACGTTGTACACGTAGAATAGGCCTATTCCATGGACCGAAACGGGGGGTGATTTCAAGTTGCTGAAACACCCTGGGGCGAATTTAGGTTGCTGGGACACCCCGAATAGAGGCTGGATCAGAAGGACAGTTCACATTGAAATTCTACCAGAGTTTTGCATTTGCACAACATGTAGGTTGTTTTATAAGTCACCTTGGTGATGATTATAGTTTAGGTGCATATCATTTCATTTAATAATCAATATTCCCCATGCATTGCATTATTGTATTCCTGCTTGTTGTTTGTACTTGAATTATTGTGGTTGTTTAGACTCTAGGGTTTACCTTCTATCTTCCTTAATCTATTTCTTACTGGCTAGTTAGCTCATGCTTTTAAGCAAACAATTTCAGAAAACTTAGACATTGTAGCTGTTGATGAGCATATTGAAGAAGAAGAAGAATACGGAGAAGAGAGCGAATTCTACACTCCTCAGTGACTGCATTGTAATTGTTTGAACTTTTGTAACTATTTTTCGATAAAATATTAGTGATTGTTTTGTTGAAAGATATGTAGATTGTATCTTCTTAGTTGTACAAATCTGATTTTTAACCTTGAACTCTTATTTTGATATTTCCGCTGCTACTTTGATGTAATTATGTAAATATTTCCTTTATTTTCTTATTGAATGTAAATCCATTCAATTCTGCTACTGTCTTTGAATCGACTCCACTCTCCTCCCGAGCAAGTGAAGGTCACCATTTGGACCCCGCTAGCCCCCCAGTGGTCTATTGGGTTCGGGTCATGACACAAAGTCTCATCTCCAGCCATCCAGGCCAACGAAATTACAACAATTACATTTATGCATGCATAACAATACAATTAATTCATGCATTTCAATCACCACATAATATCACAATCATATGTGTATCATACTTATCATCATACTAAAACTCACATAATAATTGTGTATATCACAATCATCATATATAATCTCTTTTCACATGCAAAACCATACGACAATCATATCATAACAAGTTAACAATTCACATGGTTCCACCATGATAAGTCACAAGCATTCATGATCCCATCATGTATTACAGGCCAACATGATCCCATCATGTCTACACAGAATCTATATAGTCTCAATATGTTCCACAACAAAATATACATACACATGGTCTCACCATGCAACATAAACATACAAGTATCGTGACAGTCACATAGTCTCACTATGTTCATAAACAATATCCATATGGTCCCACCATGCTACGACCAACATCCACAAGGTCCCACCTTGCTACGACCAACATCTATAAGATCCCACCTTGCTACGACCAATGCGACCCAATCACAAGCACAAACAAGTCAAACAAGTCACAAATGAAAATGCACCACAATCAACTCAATCACCATGTGTAATGCAATGCAAGTGTATGATGCAATTATGAAGTGAGATGAAGTGCAATGCAATGCAGGGGTAATCAGGCCTAGCCCAATCACGTGCTCAATCCAACTCACGACCATACGATCCATCCTTTTAGGGACTTGCACCCACGGTAGAAGCCACCATTCTTATTCTTTAAGAGACTTGCACTCACGGTAGAATACACTAGTAACAACCATTCTTTTAGGGACTTTCACCCACAAAGGATGCCACATGTACCATTCCTTTAGGGACTTACACCCACAGTGAAAACACACCCGTATCAGTAACCCATTCTTTTAGGGACTTACACCCACGAAGGAATGACACCATTCTTATTCCTTAAGAGACTTACACTCATGGTGGAATACACCAGTAGACCAACATTCCTTTAGGGACTTGCACCCACAGTGGAAGCTCACCTGTAACCAGACCTTTCCTTTAGGGACTTTTACCCACGGTGGAAATATACCTGTACAAGACATTTCCTTTAGGGATTCTCACCCACAATAGAAATACACCCATACCATAACTTTCCTTTAGGGACTTTCACCCATTGTGGAAATACACCCATCCAAGATCATAATCCAATCATACAAACCATTCAATCATAAACAACCATTCATAAGTGTGGATACTCACAATACCCTCATACAACATACAAGCCATTATCAGCATAGTCAAACAGTGGATGCTATAAGCTCCACTCAAACCAAGCAATTTCCTACGCAAACATTTCTATTCATTCTAATCATACCTGGTGGTCCTACATCCATATCCAATTCATGAGAGTCGATGTCACCTAATGTTCCATCCAAAACAGCCCTGTATTTTTGAATTTAGGACCTTCCTCTATACTTTTCAACATTCGACAAAATCAATTTCTTTTGCACACAAACCAACTACATAGGCATGTGTACAACTCGCCTAGGGATCTTCCCTCAAATTTCCTTCTCGTTTGGACCTCGGTAGATCCTCGATACCTGCCGAGGGTCCTGCCGAAATTCTCAGTAGGTCATCTACCGAGGTTCGGTAGATTGTCCCGAGAGTTGTTAATTCTCTGGGATTTTCGCTAGATGTCTCGGCATCTACCGAGAGTCCTACCGAAGATGAAACTGAGCCCAAATCTAGGTTTTTCACTTAGGGCTTCGTGGCTATAACCTAAAATATGTATTTCTAAGGTTCTAAACTTAGATTTTCAGTCTCTAAACATAGTACAAGTGATCAATACATCATATATGTAAAACCTAGTTTATACAATAGATCTAAACAATCAATTCAATCATTATAATAACATAGATCTCAAAATTCACATATGATTTATATAAACATGTAGAACACTAAAATACATAGTTCTAGCATGTTAATAAACCAACAATCATCATGGAGTTCATTCACTTTAGTTCTACTAGATTTCTAGCCTAACATGCTTCACATTCATAGATCTTGCATCAAAGCCTATAACTATAGCATTGAAACGATGCATAAACATAACTACCGTCAGATCGAAAAAACCCCTACCTTGTTCCTTTCGAGGTCTCTATTCCAAGCTAATGTAGGTATTCATCAAGCTCCTTCCTTCTTTTTGAATGTAGCTTACTCAGTGTTTTCCTTCCCTTGTCTTCCTCTTCGCTACCATCTTCGTCCTCACTCTCCTCTTGCCCATCATATTCGACTTCTTCCTCATCCTCACTCTCCACTTTCTTTACTTTTTGCTGGATCTTTTCCTTTTGCAGTAGACCTTTCTCTTCTTCTCTTCTTTTTCTTCTTTTTCTTCTTTCTCCTTCTTCCCTCTTAGTCTCCTCATCTTTCCTCTTTTTTTGCAAATCTAAACCAGAACTTCTCTCTCTTTTCTCTATTTTGAACGTCCAAACTAGAGAGAATGGTTCTCTCTCCTCCTTCCTTGCTTCTAGGTGTTCTACTCTCTATTGAACTCTATTTGTTTGATTATCTATAATTCAAATTTGAATTATTTTAATTTCAAATGAAAGAATCAATCGTCTGGTTTTTTGTGTTGGTTTTTCCTGAATTAAACTTGTTATTAATTTTAATTACTTATTTACGTCCTGTTGGACTCTTATTAGGTTTTGAGCCTAGTTCAATTACTTATGTGTTTATGTCGAATTGAATTAGAAAGTCCAACCCAATTTTATTAATACTTAGTTAATTATATAATTGCCCAATTGTTTTCCCAAATTCTTAATTAGTCCAATTCTACTCCAGTTCTTTTATAAAATCCCCAGTGTGTAATTATTAGATTAATTAGGTGTAATCCATTAATTTTCTAGCTGGGTCCGGGTCATTATATTCTCCCTCCCTTTAGGACATTTTGCCCTCGAAATTATTAACGTAATTAATGTTCAAATCTTATAAGAATTAATAGGTATTCATGGAACTCGAATAAGGAACTGAACTGAGGGTTTCATTAAACTAAAACAGATGTGCATCAAAGTCCTACTCTTCCTTCTACTTCCTGCCATACGCAAATGTCTACAACAAAACAGAAACAAAAACCAAAAGGAATAGCATCTGATAACTAGAACATAAAAAGAAAACTACAAGGAATTTCCCCTATGGGATTAAGAGGCTGATGGTGGTGGAGTTGAAATTGCGTCGTTCTCTTTGCAACCACTGAGTACATTCTAGAAGAAATGAAGTGCCTTCTCAACGGTTGCCCGGAGCTTGGACACTTCCTGCATGTTCTGCCTAACCTCCTCCTCCAGTGCATTCAACCTAGTCTCCACGGTGACTGTGGGAGGTGTGGATGATGAGGACGCTCCTGGATGGTACTCAGAGGGAACGCCATGTGGTTCCTCCTAGATCTCTATGGGTGCCCGTTGTGGATTTGCCCTAACTCGACATGGCAGATTCATCTTATTCATTTTTGTCACTCTAAAAGGAGGGTTGGTCTTGCTGGCTTGCGGGGCAAGTCTCGGCATACCCCAGCACTCGCCTACACCGCACATTAGGCATGCAAATGGTAAGGCCCCTCTCCTCTCGGTCCTCACATATTTAATGATATGTGTGATGATTAAAGATGGGAGGCAGAGCCTCGTGCCTATGGCCACTTGGTGAAGTACAGAGGCCATGAGCGGGGTGAGTTTCGTCATGTTCCCCAAGCGTGGGTAAATGTTGGTAACGAACAACTTGTGGAGAATGCGATAAGTGGGTGAGAGCTTGGAAGTTCTCAGTGAGTTGTCATCGTTCCATGGCACACTCCAGCCATAGATGACTTTGGTGATCTCAATCTTCTCTTCTTCATTGGGTTCGGGAATGGATGCATAGGCATTGTTCATCGGCACCCTCATCAATCTCGAAACCAAGGATAGGTTGAGGTATTTGTTGATGCCATACATGTTGAAGGTAATGGCCATTAAGTCCAAATCAGTGGAAGTGATCTTGGAGTACATGTCAGCGATTACGAATTGGTGTGCCAATCCGCCCCAGTCAAGGATGGGTTCCCATCCTACAGCTCGTAGTGTATCCATTACTCCATAGACCGCTACAACCGATCTAATTACTCGTTTCTCTATGAGTAATTTTTGGCCCTCGTACTCATTAGGTGCGGGGGCTTCATTTGCCGAAATTTGGGTTCTAGGGTTAAGCATAGTGCCAGGAGGAGGTGAATCCTCTCCCTCAGGGGAGGAATTGGAGCTTGAGATCTCCGAGAAGATGTGGGTTTGGTGACCTTGGCGTTCTTGGGAGGGCCTTGAGTTACTTTGGTTCTAGGTAAAGTAGGAAATAAAAAAATATGAGAGTGAAGGTCTTACCGAATTGGAAGTCGATGAGAAGTCCCTACAATGCCGTTGGAAGGTTTCCTTGGATGCTTGGAGATGCCCTAGAAAATTTTTGGTGTTTTCCTTTGAGAAGGATGGAGTTAGGGTTCATTTTCCTCTTATTTAGGCTTCTCGGCACGACTCGGTAGGTCATGGTACATGCTGAGACTCCTACCGAAATCAAATTTACTTGATTTTTAAATTTAAATTTTTTTTATAACTTTTCTATAATTATTCTTGACCATTTTATATAAAAATATCCCTATAATACCAAGTACATTTTATTTAAAATTACGTCAAGTTAATGGGTCAGTTCTAAGGTCTGGGAAATTAAATAACCTGATTTCTTAAAATATTTGTTTTATAGCTCACATATTTTATTTAGCAATTTTATCATTATAACATAATTTGTATTAATTATTAACGTAATTATTAGAGTTTCCTTATTGATTTTTATTTTCCCTGTTATGGTTCATTGAACCAGTGTTTTATCCCGAAGAGTTCTTAGCCTTACTCTTTATATGCACTAACGTTTGGTATTCTCTAAAATTTCTCAACTAACTGTTCACAATAGTTCTACCCAGCTATCACTTAGTCTACTTCATATCTAAGTTCATGTACTATCCCTTCCTACAGATTCTCTGGTTCAGCAAGTAGTTATACTTTAGGGTTGAGGTTTAGCACTGTTTCTACTATTATGCATGTCAGTGTTTTGATCCTAGTCATAAGAGTATGTCATGTCAACTATATACTTGTCATCTAACTTAATTGAAATTACTACGTAATTCCTGGAGATAAGTCCTAACCTACAAGTCTCTAAGTTCTCATTCTAATGTCTCCTATATGCAACAATCATTAAATAATTATCACAATACAACATAATTAATATTCTATAATCACTTTAATGTAGTTTCACACTAGTCAAGCAATTCACTAGAAGTACTTAGTTTAAATAGTCCACATATAGCACTCCAAATATTTTTATACATAAGTACATAAACATACCACATTAATTATTTACACACTATATCAAAGTTTATTTCACACAATACACAAATGTGGCTCCTAGGTACACATGTTTCTAGGTTTTCATCCTAGGTTTCCACTATACCCTATAACTTCCCAAACCCTAGACAACTTAAAACCTATAGCTCTGATACCACTCTGTCATGCCCCAAATCCGAGATATAGGATCTTGAGGATTCCAAGGGAATAACCTTCTGATCCACCATGTGGACGCGGATAACCAACCACATGTTTAACCACATCTTAGTTAATCAGAGTCTCAAAATAAAAACATCATCGAAAGTCTCATATTTAAAACCAAACATATCGCTAGATTCGAGTCTATTAAGCTATAACCCACAAAAGTAAAATAAATAATTTGTTACATGTTCTTCCCACTCGGGGTCAAACCAAAATCATAAAACTGAAATAAAGAATCATAGTATCTTAAACACAAGAATCTCCTCTCCAGTCAGCAGGTTAGATGAACTGATTACCTGTAGGGTTAAGGGTCAGCTGAAGCCTAATAGAGAAAGCCAACGCAATTACATCAATTACTTTTATGCATGCATAATAACACAATTACTTCATGCATTTTAATTACCACATAATACCACAGTCAGATGTATAACATGCTCATCATCATACTATCTCTCACATAATTAATACATATATTACATTCAACACGATAATCTCGTTTAACATTGAAAACCTCACAAGCAATCAAGTCATATCATATTAACTGTTCACTTGGTCCCACCATGATAAATCAGAGGGCACTTATTATCCCATCATGTATTACAGCCCAAACCCTATAGTCCCATTATGTCAAAGTACGATCCACATGATCCTATCATGTTCTACACAAAATCTACATAGTACCACTATGCCACAATAAAACATACACATGGTCCCACATGTAACACAAATACGGCCAATATCATAATCAATCACGTAGTTTCACTCTGTTCACAAGCATATCCACATGGTCCCACCATGCTACGACCAATAACCACATGGTCCTACCATGCTACGACCAACAATCCACATGGTCCCCCCATGTTATGACCAATCACCACATAGCACAATACAAACAAGTCAACACATGGAAGTACTAACAAACATCCACTTCAACTAAAGATGCACAATGATCAATGCAATGCAATGTGGTATGATGCAAAGATGAGATGAGGATGAAGTGCAATGCGGGGGAATCAGGCCTAGCCCAATCACATGCTCAATTGAACTCACGACCATACAACCCATCCTTTTAGGGACTTGCACCCACGGTAGAAGCCGCCATTCCTATTCTTTAAGAGACTTGCAGTCACGGTAGAATAGACCAGTAACAACCATTCTTTTATGGACTTTCACCCACGGAGGAAGCCACCTATACGATTCTTTTAGGGACTTGCACCCACGGTGGAAACACACCTGTATTAGTAACCCATTATTTTAGGGACTTTCACCCATGGAGGAATGCCACAATTCTTATTCCTTAAGAGACTTGCACCCACGGAGGAATGCCACAATTCTTATTCCTTAAGAGACTTGCACTCACGGTGGAATACACCAGTAGAACGACATTCCTTTAGGGACTTGCACCCAAGGTGGAAGCTCACCTTTAACCAAACCTTTCTATTAGGGACTTTCACCCACGGTGGAAATACACCTGTACCAGACCTTTCCTTTAAGGACTTTCACCCATGGTGGAATACACCCATACCACGCCTTTCCTTTAGGGACTTTCACCTATGGTGGAAATAAACCTATCCAAGATCACAATTCAAATCATACAACCATTCAATCACAGACAACATTCATTAATGTGGATACTCACAGTATCCTCATACAACATTCAAGCCATTGTCATCATAGTCAAACACAAGTCAAACAGTGGATGCCATAAGCTCCACTCAAACCAAGAAAATTCCTATGATAGCATTTCTATTCATTCTAATCGTACCTAGTGGTCCTATAATCATGTCCAATTCATTAGAGTCAATATCACCTTATGTTCCATCCAAACCAGCCCCATATTCTTGAATTTAGGACCTTCCTCTATACTTTTAATATTCGACCATATCTACTCCTTTTGCACACAAACCAACTACATAGGCACGTGTACAACTCATCTAGGGAACTTTCCTTAAATTTTGATCCCATTTGGATGTCGCTAGATCCTCGGTAGCTACCGAGGTTCCTACTAACAGTCTCAGTAGGTCATCTACCGAGTGTCGGTAGATTGTCCTGAGTTCATGTAATTCTCTAGGATTTTTGGTAGATGTCTCGGCATCTACCGAAACTCCTACCAAACGTGAAATTCAGCCCAGTTCTGGGTTTTTCACCTAGGGCTTCATGCCTATAACTCAAAATATGTATTTATAAGGTTCTAACCTAGATTTTCAGTCTCTAAACGTAGTACAAGTGATCAACACATCATATATGTAAAACCTTGTTTGTACAATAGATCTAAATAACCAATTCAATCATTATAATAACATAGATCTCAGAATTCACATATGATTTATATAAACCTGTAGAACACTAAAATACATAGTTTTAGCTTGTTAATCAACCAACAATCATCATGGAGATCATTCACTTTAGTTCTACTAGATTTCTAGCCTAACATGCTTCACATTCATAGATCATGCATCAAAACCTATAACTATAGCATTGAAACGATGCATAAACATAACTACTGTAAGATTGAAGGAATCCCTACCTTGTTCCTTTCGGGGTCTCTATTCCAACCTAATGTAGGTATTCATCGAGCTCCTCCCTTCTTTTTGAATGTAGCTTACTCAGTGTTTTCCTTCCTTTGTCTTCCTCTTCGCTACCATCTTCGTCCTCACTCTCCTCCTTCCCATCATATTCGACTTCTTCCTCATCCTAACTCTCCTCTTTCTTCTTACGTTTCTTGGATCTTTTCCTTTCATGGTAGACCTTTCTCTTCTTCTCTTCTTTTTCCTTCTTTCTCCTTCTTCCCTCTTGGTCTTCTCATCTTTTCTCTTTTTTTTGCAAATCTAAACCAGAACTTCTCTCTCTTTTCTCTATTTTGAACGTCCAAACTAGAGAGAACGATTCTCTCTCCTCTTTCCTAGCTTCTAGGTGTTTTACTCCCTATTGAACTATATCTGTTTCATTATCTATAATTCAAATTTGAATTATTTGAATTTCAAATGAAAGAATCATTCGTGTGGTTGTTTGTGTTGGTTTTTCCTTAATTAACCTTGTTACAATTTTAATTACTTATTTACGTCCTATTGGACTCTTATTGGGATTTGAGCCCAATTCAATTACTTATGTGTTTAAGTCCAATTGAATTAGAAAGTCTAGCCTAATGCTATTAATTCTTAGTTAATTATATAATTGCCCAATTGTTTTCCCAAATTCTTAATTAGTCCAATTCTACTCCAGTTCTTTCATAAAATCCCTGGTGTGTAGTTATTAGATTATTTAGGAGTAATCCATTAATTTTCCAGCTGGGTCTGGGTCATTACACATATACCTCGGTCCTCCAGTAAAGGATGATGGCAAGACCAAACGCCTTCCTACTGAAGCCGGTGTCATGTCTACTGCAACTACTACATCGACCAATACTTTATAAAGTTCTGCTCTTATTTGTGATTAGTTGTTCCTAAACCAACACAATCTGCCATCTTCTATACATGTGTATGCATCCACCAAAAATTGTTGGAACAATCTCCCACTTTTAAGCAATGTGTGTCCATCATTTGGTATTTGTTGGATTCTGAAAGTATAGTACTCTCTCATACATAAATTGTTTCGTACAGTGCTTTGCCTTCGGTGAAGATTGCTATGCAAAATTCCCACTATAGATGCATCCTCAGCATATGAGAATTACAAAGGATATTGCATTGCCATAAAGCTCGGGTGCGTTTCATTTATTCTTCTCAACCCAATACCTCTTTCCTTAACAATGACATCACGATGTCCTTGATTTTGTTGACCATCTCCAATGATAAGGGTTGCAATGTAATGACCCGGATCCTTAAAAGGAATTTTCCCTATTTATTTTATCTTTTATTAGCATGGATTAGCATTTAATTAATGGTGAGGTTTCATTTTTTATTTAATTATTTATTTTTTTTGGAAAGGTAAGAGTTTATTGAAAGGAACAAAACATAGATACATACATCAAGGCTGGGCTCTCCACAAGAACCAGTTACAAGTGAGGCACTCACAAATCAAACTTGCCAGAGAACCCAATCAAGTTCAGTATGGCA
>JAUPMG010140971.1:0-11256 GCA_031762675.1 Pachysandra terminalis
CAAAGACAGAATCTTCTTTTATAACAAACTAAATCAAATCACAACTTAATCTTCTCAGTCAATCGAAATCTTGTGAATTTAGAAAGCCTAACCAAATCTAATTAACCAAATCTAATTAATTAGAAGTCCGAACTTTAATTAGAAGTCTCAACTAAACTTGGATGAGAATAAACTTGAATTATGAATTTGCATTATTCTTGAATTTCGTTGCCATGAATGCCAAAATAACTAACAAAATAAACATTCCTTACTACCAAAAATATTGAAGAGGAGAACATTAACCAAGGGTAACATCACTCATCTAGTTCGTTTGGCCCGGTCCTTATGTAGGGATCGGAATATCTCCCAAAAGTAATGTCCTGCTTCCAAATGTATTTTGCTTGATTCACCATTGACCATCTAAATGGATGATTTTTAATGTGATTCTGTTGAAAAGTGGATCAGATTTTTCAAGATCACCATATTCACATCGTTTATATGTGGTAAATCTGGAAAGCAAGAAATGATCTAGTGTTCAGGTGCAAATCTTTTAATCCATTGTTAGTCTTGATGTTCTGCTACTCATGATACTTTGTCAAAGGATACTAAAGCATTTCTCTTTGTTTACATATATGGGGGCATAAAAATGCTAATCAAAGAAGAAACATTTTTTGTTCAAACCTTAAGATGAATCACTTCGAGAAGGTTTTGACTTCATTAGGAGCCTATTTATTTCCCAGATTAATTATAACTGAGCTGGACTCAAAGATTTTGGCAGACATGGTATTAGTAGAGAAGGACAACGCATTGTTGGATATTGAAGCAATCTGGTATGGCACTTCGGTTGCCCTTAACCATTCTGGGTATGTAAATAGAAGATCAACCAAGCTGCAGTTCATAGATTAAGCCATAGGAGCTCCAAAGAAGGGTGTGCCAAAAAATAACTGAAGGATTCTCCTAGATATAAATGTCTTTGTTTATTAATATATTTCACCAAAAGGACAGAAAATTATCTTTTACTCCACCAGATTTCAATTCCAAGGGAAGGTCCTCATACAGAAAAATTCTAGATAATGGCTATGTGTTCTTCATACCCTGATTGAAGCAGACTTCTTTTGCAACCTCATAAGTAAAATCATTAAACAAGGTTCAAACTAAAAGCAAATAATATGTTATTTTATTCTATTGACCCTTACAAAGGGAAGTGGGGGTCTGTTGTAATATGCTTTCAAACTTGGGGAGTGTGATGGCCAAGGTTTGAGGGTAGTTGTTGCCATTATACGAAACTCAAGAGGGGGTGAATGTAATTTACACAATTAATGAACAGAATATACAATCCAACCCAATTTCAACGCTATGTTGGATATTCAATATTTTTTATTAAATTTATTTATGTATCTTAAAATTTATTTAACACAATTATATCTAATCCCGAACCATAGGGAGGTGCTTGTGATGGCCAAGGTTTGAGGGATAGTTGTTGCCATTATGCTAAATCCAAGAGGGTGTGAATGTAATTTACATGTATAATTAATTAATATAAGAGGGTGTTTGTGGGATTGATGGTTTTTGTGGCTTAGAGAAGCTTGATCTTATTTAACGCATTTATTATGTAATCCCGTGCATCACACGGGTTTTCCACTAGTGCTTTTTATGCATTGATCGATAAAATCAAGATTACAATCTTCTTGGCATCTTCGTAAAATCTCGTTGTAGAGCTAGTTAATTGTCACATCCTTCCGAAGGTGCTACTTGGTTAAGTGGTAAGGGCCTGGTGGGGTTGTCCCTAGGTCTTGGAATCAATTCTCACTTTTACCGTGTGGGTGGGTGAGTTAGTTAATCCTTCTGATCAAGCCTTGGGGCAATCAAAAATTTTTTTTTGTCACATCCTTGTGTTTTTGTGGCTAGAGAAGCTTGATCTTATTACACATTTGTTATGTAATCCCGTCCATCACACAGGGTTTCGACTAGTACTTTTTATGCATTTTACCGTGTGGGTGGGTGAATTAGTTAATCCTTCCGATCAAGCCTTCGGGCAATCAAATTTTTTTTTTTTGTCACATCCTTGTGTTTTTGTGGCTAGAGAAGCTTGATCTTATTTAACACATTTATTATGTAATCCCGTGCATCACACGGGTTTTCCACTAGTACTTTTTATGCATTGATCGATAAAGTCAAGATCACAATCTTCCGGCATTTTCGTAAAACCTTGTTGTAGAGCTAGTTAATTGTCACATCCTTCCGAAGGTGCTACTTGGTTCAGTGGTAAGGGCCTGGTGGGGTTGTCCCTAAGTCTTGGAATCAATTCCCGTTTTCACCGTGTGGGTGGGTGAGCTAGTTAATCCTTCCGATCAAGCTTTGGGGCAATCAAAAAAAAAAAAATTGTCACATCCTTAAGTTTTTGTGGCAAGAGAAGCTTGATCTTATTAAACACATTTGTTATGCAATCCCGTCCATCACACGAGGTTTCGACTAGTACTTTTTATGCATTGATCGATAAAATCAAGATTACAATCTTCCTGGCATCTTCGTAAGACCTCGTTGTAGAGCTGGTTAATTGTCACATCCTTCCTCTGCATATATTTTATTTGCAAGGCTTAATAATGAGTCAAGTCTTTGGAAGGTTGTGTCATGTATGTCCATCTGCATATGTTGGTTCATAATTCTTTAGGTCCCTGTCACCACTCTTTATTTATTATTTTTTTTTAAGCTTTTACAAAGAAAATGCAATGCATGGTCATCTTCTTCATCAGATATTTCTCAGCACAAACTTGTTGGTTGTTTGGAATTCTCTTGTTTACCAAAGAGAAGAGAAGGAAGAAACAATATGCCTTGGGAAGAAGTAGTTGTGGGTGCGTTCCTTCAGGTGGCTTTCGACAGGTTGGCCTCTCGCAAACTAGTAGATTTCGCACGACGATGGAATGTGGACGCCGATTTGATGAAGCTGAAGAAGACGTTGTCTAAAAGTCGGGCGGTGATCGACGATGCAGAGGCAAAGCAGATCAAGAACGAACCAGTGAGGATGTGGTTAGACGAGCTTAAAGATATCGTCTACGAGATGTCGAGGACTTCTTGGACGAGTTCGAAGCTGAATGTCTACGTTTTAAACTGGAATCAGAGTCTCCATCTACATCTAGTAATGAGGTATGGGACCGCATTAGTTCATCTGTCACTTCGATTTCAAGTGCTTTTTTATTTGATATTAAGCTAAAATTCAAGATGATCGAGATCACTAAGAGGTTAGAGGACATTGCAAAAGAAAGGAATGATCTTGGATTGATAGAAGGAACCGGGGAAGGAAGTTGTATTAATTCTGGAGCAGTGAAACCAAGATTGCAGACGAGCTCTTTGGTGAACGAACCTCGTGTGTACGGTAGGGACAAAGATGTTGAGGAGGTGATTCAACTGCTGCTATCAGATGGTGAAGCTGTTTGTAATAACAATAATAATATTTGTGTGGTTCCTGGCGGGATTGGCAAAACCACGTTTGCTCAATCTTTGTACAACGATAAGATAGTGGAGAGTCATTTTGATGCCAGAGCGTG
The DNA here is from genome assembly GCA_031762675.1 of Pachysandra terminalis. Taxonomy (NCBI): domain Eukaryota; kingdom Viridiplantae; phylum Streptophyta; class Magnoliopsida; order Buxales; family Buxaceae; genus Pachysandra; species Pachysandra terminalis. The sequence continues at coordinate 3,525 of JAUPMG010140971.1, forward strand.
GGTTTGCGTATCTGATGAATTTGATGTGAAAAGGATAACAAAAGGGATCTTTGAGTCGGCGACCGGCGAGTCTTGTGATCTAAACGAATTGTCTGCAATTCATAACAGACTGAAGAATGCGTTGGAGGGGAAGAAATTTTTACTCGTTTTAGATGATGTCTGGAACGAAGGTTATGATGCTTGGACGGCTCTAATCACTCCTTTTAGAGATGGAGCACAAGGTAGTAAGGTCTTGGTTACCACACGAAACCACAAGGTTTCTTCAATCATTGGAACTGTGCCTTCTCGCCATCTGGAGTTATTATCTGATGAGGACTGCTACTTGTTGTTCAAGCAACATGTCTTTGCAAACCAAAATTACTCAGACGATGCACATTCGAACTTGGAAAAAATAGGCAAGGAAATTGTGAAAAAATGTAAGGGCTTGCCTTTGGCCGCAAAGTCACTTGGAGGTCTCTTGTGATCTAACCAAAAGGAGAATGCCTGGGAAAAAGCTTTGAACAACGGAATATGGGATTTACTTGATGATCAAAGAAGTGAACTTGTTCCGGCTCTAAGATTAAGCTACTATCATCTCCCTTCACACTTAAAGCCGTGCTTTCTCTACTGTGCTATATTTCCTAAGGATTATGAATTTGAGAAGGAGAGATTAATCCTTTTATGGATGACACAAGGTTTTGTGCAGCCAAACATGAATAATAAAGAAAGAATGGAGGATATAGGTGAAGAGTATTTTCATGAATTACAGTGGAGGTCATTTTTCCAACATTCCAGTAAGGATGAATCAAAATTTGTAATGCATGACCTGATAAATGATTTGGCTTGAGCTATTTCAGGAGAAACATGTTTTATAATGATGGAGAAAGACAAGAAACAAGAGGAACAACTTTCCAAAAAGACTCATCATTTTTTATATGGGAGAAAAACGGCTACAATGAGATTTGAAGCATGTTATGAAGCAACTAATTTACGGACCTTACCATCCCTTGGTTCAACTTCATTATTTTTGCCTATTAAGATTCCAAAAGATTTGCCGTCTTTGCTAACACGCTTACGTGTGCTATGTTTTAGGCATTATAACATCACTAAATTACCAGAATCAATCCATAAGTTGGTACATCTGCGGTACCTAGACCTTTCTTCTACCAACATTAGAAGATTACCTGACTCGGTGAATGCTCTCTACCATCTACAAACATTGCTTTTAACCGATTGCAATGATCTAGAAGAGTTGCCTAGAGACATGGGAAACTTGATTAATCTTTGGCATCTTGAAATCAGTGGATGTTGTAAATTAGAGAAAATGCCGCGAGGAATTGGTAGACTAACAGAACTACAAACAATGCCAACATTTATCGTGGGCAAAGATAATGGAGCCAGAATAGAGGAGTTGAAAGACTTGAAGCATTTGCGGGGGCATCTTCAGATTACAGGGTTGGAGAATGTTAGGGATCCCATTCTCATGGATATCAACTTAAGGAACAAAAAGCACCTGCACAAACTCGATTTTGAATGGGAGGATAGCAGCCTGGTCAATGATTCACCAGTTAAAAGTAGTGTTGTAGTAGAGCTTGTACTTGACATGCTACAACCTCATACCAATCTAAAAGAGCTTACCATTGAATGTCATGTTGGTTAGAGAGTCCTTCCTGCTACTCTAATTTGGTGACCCTATGCCTCTTCAAATGCAAAAGCTGCAAGTCTCTCCCTCCCCTCGGGCAGCTACCCTCCCTCAAAGAACTTGAGATATTTGAAATGCAAGGGGTACAGAAAGTGGGTCATGAATTCTATGGGAATGTCTCAAATAATAAGCCATTTCGATCACTCAAGCGTCTACTGTTTTATGGAATGAAGGAATGGGAGGAATGGATTGGAGTTGGACAAGAAGTTGAAGAATTCCCTTGCCTTGAAGAACTCACAATACGATACTGTCCCAAGCTAATAACAATTTCAAAGAGGCAACTTATGTCACTTAATGAGTTAATTTTGCATGACTGTGATAGTGAATTGCTGCAGAGTGTAGTCCCTTTCACCACACCTACCATCTTGAAAATTTCTGAAATTTCAAACCTTACGTGTCTAGTACCACAAGAAGAATCCTTCCTACAGTGGCTGAAAACACTTGAAACTTTAGATATCGATAAGTGTCAGGAGCTCACCTCCTTATGGAGCTGCAAGGAGGTTGTACAGGGAGGTTTACAACACCACCACCACCACCACCTCACTTCTCTTCGAAGGTTGACAATTTCAAGATGTCATCAACTTGTGTCTTTATCATCGTCAAACTCATGTCGAGAGTTGGGGGGGATGCTCCCCATGCTTGAATGTTTGGAGATAAGTAGTTGTCATGAACTGAAGAAGTTACCATTTGGACTGCACAGCCTATCATTTCTTAGAGGGTTGATAATCAAGGATTGTCCAGGCATTTATGAGTCGTCGTTTTCCGAGGAGGAGGAGGAGGAGGAGATGGAATTGCCTTCCATGCTCAGACATATTTCAATCATCGGTTGCACCAACCTCAAGTCCTTACCTAAGGTGTTGTTGATGCCTAACAAGAACACATCTCTTGAAGGGTATTGTTCTCTCAATTCATTTTCAAGAGGATCAGACTCATCAGGGTGTTCGAGTTCAATTAAGGCCATCAACACCACAAACCTTAAAGAGATTAGGATCCAGGGTTGTGACAATCTTGAGTCCCTACCTGAGGGTCTACACACGCTCACCTCTCTGGAGTTTTTGAGTATCTATAATTGCTCTGGTCTCATATCCTTGCCTGATCGAATGCATTGCCTTAGATGTCTTAAAGATGTGAAAATCGGATGGTGCCCACGTCTTTTGTGCTTTCCAGAAGGGGGTTTGCTCTCCGCCAACCTTAGACATCTTGAAATCTACCGTTGTGAGGGTCTCAAGTCCCTGCCTGATCAGATGATCCTCCTCACAACTCTTGACAGACTGGAAATCTGGGATTGCCCAAGTCTATTGTCCTTTCCAGAAGGGGGCCTACCCTCCGCCAACCTCAGACGCCTTAAAATCAAGGGTTGCGAGGGTCTCAAGTCTCTGCCTGATCAGATGAACCTCTTCACATCTCTTGAAGAACTGGAAATCTCGAAATGCCCAAGTCTCTTATCCTTTCCAGAAGGGGGCTTTCCCTCCACCAACCTCAGACATGTTGAAATAAAGTGTTGCGAGAATCTCAAGCTCTTGCCTGATCAAATGCACGACCTCACGTCTCTAGGCAATTTAAGAATCGAAAATTGCCCGAGTCTGATCATGTCCTTTCTAGAAGTGGGGTTCTTCCCGTCCAACCTGTATTCACTCTTCATCACCAATGATTACAATAATACTGATCTACTGCCCTTATTTTCTAAGTGGGAGATGCAATTTTACAGATTCACATCTCTTACAACTCTTTTCCTTGATGGGTATAAGGGTGTAGAGTCCTTTCCGGAATGGCCTCTGCCTAGCACTCTTACCTATCTTCATATCATGAATTTTCCTCATCTTAAATCTCTATCTAAAGGGCTGCAACATCTCACTTCTCTTCAATACTTGAACATCGTTGATTGTCCTAAACTTGCCTCATTGCCCATGGAGGAGCTGCCTACAACGCTGTTTGAATTGAACATCTACAATTGTCCTTTGCTAAAATAGTAGTTCGAGAAGCTTAAAAGAGAAGACTGTCCCATATTATTCAGAATTCATGTCATAAAGATTGATAGAGAGTTGATCAATTGAACAGGTACGAATAGATTTATCTCCTAATCCACTCAGGTAGTTGTTGTTTTCCGTTTCAATGATCTCCAGAATCCACATAGCATTACATATCTATTTTACGAAACAACCAATGCATTTTTTTCATATGCTTATTTACTATATACATTTCATTAAGGTTGTTTAATCTAATTTACCAATGAATTCTTGGCAGGCCTCTCAATCTCAATTGATAGCAGCTTCCTAGCTATCACAATGCAAGTACTGCTAGTTCAGGTATTATTTCCCCCTCCCCCACTTCTATCTACTAATAAATCTCATAATTGGTGAAGTTTTCTTTCTGATATTGCAAACCTAAATCGATTTAAAATGCCTAGTAAATTAATTTGATGGATTTGCTGGCAGGCTTTAGTTAATTTGTACAATTGTAGTGTTACTGTCCTTGTATTATTGTAAAAGCTACATCTTGTTCATTGTTCTTTCAACTTTGAGTATGGAATGTTACATTGTAGTATTGGGAATGAGTGTTGAAAAACATTTACTTGATTCGAAATGTAAATCTAAGCATTGTCAGTAAGCAGCTATGGTATTCAAAATGAAAGATAATATAGATGTTTCAGTAACCCTTGGTAAGTTTTTAGCTTCGGGTTAATACTTTTGTACATATTTTGGTTGTTCATTTGTGTTCTAGGTCTCAGCTACCATCTCTCTCCTTAAAAGGGTATCACTCACTTATTTGCAAACCCTCCAAGTTGTTCTTCACATTTTCATTTGAATTATATTAAATTTATTTCATACAACAATTAATCTTTACTTTTGTTAACTGATGACATAATAACCATTTGTATTATATGAAGCATTCAGGTGGCCTTTCGTGTTAATATGGGATTAGATTATGGTATTATCTTTGAGAGTATTCTTTACAAGAGATAAAAGCTTTTTAATACCGGATAGCATAAAGTGTTCTACTTAAAAGCTAAGATCAACAGGAAGGGAAACTCATTCTAAGGTTAAATGTCACAAGTGTTTTGAGTTTAGTTAAAGCCTCTATTATAGTGAGTGGTTGGACAGTTGAAGCTGTAGACAAGCCACTGAGTGTATAGCCATTGTGTTATTGTTTAGAGGTTTTGAATGTTGGAAAGAACATCCATCCGATGCGAAAACTTCAGAGTGTTCTGAGAATACATTTCATATTTCAATGTACATCATCATGCATGTCTTTAACCTACCCTGATATTATGCTGGAGAAAAGAGTAATCTCTATCCCTTGAATATCCTTTTCTTTCTTACATGCCTTACATTCACTTACTTAAATAATGGCAGTGATCATTAAAAGCTAGATACTGCACATTTAGCACATGCTTCCACAAACAGAGCATTTATGAGTGTACTAAATAAAGACTCTTATTTCATTATGTTTAGGATCATTTGGACCTTTTTTTTCCCATCCCAAGCATGACAAAGTTGGTCCATGACCATTGCCAGTGTAATATCTTTGAAGTGCCATACTTGACTAAATATTGGTAGCAGACCTGAGTGGCAGAAGATAATCTAACAGTGTATGATTTGATTTCTCTTCCTGTAAATGCTGAAATGCATACAAGAGACGAGATAGAAAGTTCCTACTGTCGACGCAGAGCAAAAACGGTTCGATATTTTGCTCAGGACCCGGTGATTAAAACTGACAATATCTATAGTGTCAAAGCCTATACTAGTAGGAACTCTCAGTGCTTTCTTAAGTAACTGGTTGATGTTTTTTATTATAATACCTCATCTCTTTTTTGACATCATCGTTGTTTAAACCAGATCTCTAGGAAGAAGAAGAGAGAGATTGAATCTCAGGTATATCACTTAGACACTTAGGGAGGAGGATGAGGAGTCTTCTATAGAAGACTCAACTCAACTCAAAGAAAGATTCAATCTACTTATCTCCCAAGGATTAGGAGAGGGTCCCATATCTAATACGAATGATCCACCCAAATAAGGACTCTGGTCGGCCCATCAAAGTGAGCCAACCGGGTCTAGTCAAAATTTGCTCCTTTTATTCATCATTAAGCTTCCTAATACAAGAGCCTTCATTTGGGTCAACTGTCCATGGGATTGAACTGATTGACCTGAACGTGACTACTTGGGCTGCCATTAGGGATGGAAACGGGTAACCCGCTCTGCTCTGCCCTAATTGTTAGGGTTTGGTAACCCCTAACTCGAGTTAGGGTGGGTTAGGATTTAGCTCAACTCACTCCGGTCTTGTCCTGATCCCGCCTGGTGCCGGTTACCTATGGTTTAAACACTCGGTTTTAGCGTCGGATTGCTACCGGCGGTTTTAAAACCGCCCGACAAATCACACACATCGACTACGCGTCTGTCCCTCTTTTTTTTTTTTTTTTCTCCCTTATATCAATTTTTTTTTTTGTTTTAAAATCCCAAGTCATTTTGTTTGTGAGACATAAAACCCTAAATTTCTCTACAGGTGCCGTCATCTCGCTCCCCCCATCCGCAGCAAGGAGATTGAAGCATGGTGTCTGTCGCGACCACAAACCGGCTTGTCGATTTTGAGAGCTTAAATCTCTCCGCAGCAAGGATTCAAATCACGTCTTCGAAGGATTCAAATCTGGTATTTCCATTCTCTAGGGTTCTCTCCTTCTCCGATCTTCTTTGATTTCTTCATTCCTTCGAAGGATTCAAAACTCATCTCCGGTGATTCCTGCGGAATCGCGAGCTCTTCTGGTATGATTTCTCCATTTTCTTTGTCCACTCGTAGTTCTGATTCTCTTATTTATGTATTGAAGCGATCTTGAATTTTGACTTGGTGTTTGTTCTCTCGTATTGTAGTTAATTGATTCTGAGCTTCTTTTGAGTAGTTCTTCAATAATTTCGGTTTGGTTTTGTTATTTATTTTCAGAATTGTTGTTTGCAGAATCCGTACTATACATTGTATGGAGGTGTTGTCTCTACGGTTGCAGAGTTGGTGGCTTTGGCTTGTATAAGAACTGTTGTTGCAGAGGACAAGGAGTTGGTTCTTGGGGAATCGAGCATGTCTTATCTCTCTGCTGCTACACTGAATGTAAGTTCCTAAATTGGCTTCATGAATGTCTGTTTAAGTCCTTTACTATAAATTTGCATTAAATCAAAAGACTCTAAAATTCTGCACTTAACTAAAATATTCTTATGATGCGTAGAAATGTTATTACAATACCTGTTTCTTTGATTCTAAAGTTTTCCTTGATTTAACCTTATAGAGCTAAATGATCGATTCCATCTCTCTGAAAACAAGTCTTCATTGTTGCAATTTTTAAGCTTTTTGATCTTTTTCACTTTGATACTATCACTGAATTTTCTTATGAATTCATCATTGCCTGCGTCAAAGTTGAACTCATATATCTCAACTTTACTTGAATCACACTCTTTAAATCATCCACTTAGAACTTCTCAAGGTGGAGTGTTGTTACAGTGAAGGAAGTGGTGGTTGTTGAGTTGGCTCGGATCTCGTAAATGGGTCCTCGTGCTTTATTTTTAGTCTAATTATGTCCTTAAGCCAGCATAAACCAGGATCTCTTGGTTGGTTTGGTTGAATCTCACTCTGTGAATTTCTGTTTTCACTCTGGCTTCTTGAGGATATTGAATCATTGTCACTTGGGGGGAAATGCAATTAATGGGGTTTGGATAATTTCCTATTCTGAAAAAAAATGGAAAAAGATAACTGGGGTTTGGGTAATTTCCTATTCAGGAATCTGCATTAGACTTTGATTCTAAAGTTTTCCTTGATCTAATCTTATAGAGCTAATTGAACGTGGATTGTTTGATATTAGGTTTATGATAACTCGATTGATGTGAATATCAATCATGTATTTTTTTTCCACTCAAACAGTGCTGTTTCTGCACTTTTTTCTACAGGATTTGACTTCCCCTTGCAGAAGAACCACCCAATTTGATAGATTCAAGCCCCACTTTCACTCCGGTATGAACTTTTGTTAATGCAAATTTATCATGATGTTTATCACCACTTTTTTCACTATAGATT
>JAUPMG010140982.1:0-11256 GCA_031762675.1 Pachysandra terminalis
CCCACAGGCCCAGAAAAAACATGTAAAATCTGTCCACTATGATCTCTGAACACTCCACCAATACCTGAGTTCCCCGGATTCCTAAGAGATGAACCATCAAAGTTCACCTTGATAACCCCAACCGATGGAGCCTGCCACCAGGCCACGGCATGAGCTGAAAAAGAATGTCTTGGCCACTTCACTCCATCCCACCAGTATATTTGTCATAGATAATCTTCTGAAAGTAGGAAGAACCACCATCCAAGAGAAAACCAAGTATAGAATAGAGTCAATAATTTCACCCGTCGACCTGCTCCTATCCTCAAACACCCTCAGATTCCTCTCGCCCCACAGAGTTCAGAGTGTCGCATGCCAAACCCCCTGATACATCAATCTGCCTCTCTCATGAAGCTCTGGGAAGTTCCATTGTACCAAGAACTCCCCAATCTCCCCAGACATCACCCACCAAACTTTGATAGGATGTAAGAAGAAGGACCACACCTCCCTGGCCACCGGACAATGCAAGAAAAGATGATTAACTGACTCCTCAGCCTCTCTGCACATAAAGCACATATGGGGCGACAGAACACGGGTCGGCCACCTTCTTTGGAGAAGAGCACAAGTATTAATCTTATGCAAAATAGTAGACCAGACAAAGACCCTGACTCTAGGGGGGATAAAAGAACACCAAACACGGCGATGAGGGAAAGAAGAGGACATTTAGCATTTGGCACCATCGATATTGTGTACACTGAAGCATGAGAAGTACGAGTGGGAAATAAGTAATATTTTAATAGCTACTAGGGACAGTTCTCATTGTTTGTATTGTGTTTTGATAGAATCATATGAAGGTAATTTTGTACTGTAAATCAATGAGAAAATTTATGGGTTTTAGCAACTTTTATGGAATGCAACAGGATTATTTTTTGTTATGTGGTTGATTTCTTTGTGACTTTGTCTGTGTGTGTGTTGCAGGTACAGGAGTCTTATTGAAAGAGTTCTCAGAGCAAGGCTTGTATATGGGAGTCCCAACATGAACCGAGCCGTTAGCTTTGAATACATGAATCGCCAATTGGTGTGGAATGAATTCTCGGTAATCGTTCTTCCTTCAAATACACTTCCCCACTTCAATGCATTTTAGACATTTAATATTAGAAATTGAGAACATACATGTCATACTATTTTTCACTACTTAGATAGTTGCTACTGAAAATTTATGGTGTGAGATAATATAATGCAGAATACTAAATCTGGCAGGTGAAGCCTCAGTGTTAGAGATTCATTTCTTAACTGGTTTGGAACTTCATTGCAGGAAGCATTTAACCAAGGTGCAGTCTCAGTTAGGGATCTTGCTACCATGCCAAGACCTTTAAACTCCAATCCTTGCTAGTACCATGATTTTGTCTAATCAATCTTCGAAACTACCAATTATGTAATTTTCATGACATTTACTTCTGCACCATATACCTATTGGCTCCGGTTGCTTAGCAAGAGTATACTGGAAAGTTAGTTGGGAGAGTGCTATGCAGGACAAGTGATATATAGTGACACACAAGAAAATTGAATTGAGGGCATTTGGATTTTGCAAGAATATGTGGGAAAGTTGAATGAGGTAGGGGTATATTAGGTAAAAAACATAGATGCAGGGGTAGTTTGATAACAAAAAAAAGCAGAGTTACAGTGGGTACTTCGGTATAGAATTAGAGACCAAAGGAGAATGAAGCATTTTTAACATGTCACTTTGTCTTTGGTTTGAATTTGTGGGGACGTGGGAGTTAATGGGAATATGTTTTCTGTGAGCCAGACACTTTCCCACATACTACTGCTCATAAGCACTTTATTTTTTATTTTTCGGGCATAGTTGGACTTTCCTGCATATTCCCGCAATTCTGGTTATCAAATGCAGTCGTAGCATAAATCTCTATCCCCACTTGATGTAGAAGTCCAAAAATAACTCCAATCTACTTCTCGTATCTGTTGCAGGAGATGTTGCTGTTGCTTCTTCCACTTCTGAACTCATCATCCATTAAGAAGTTTCTTTTACCATTTTCAAAGGATAAATCTTCTAGTTCTGCAGGGGATGAAATTGCCTGCCCAATTTGCCAGGCAGATCCAACCATTCCTTTTCTTGCTCTTCCTTGTCAGCACAGGTGTGACGTCTTAAACTGTTCTTGCGAAAGCTATTACATGGGTCTGTTAAGGTTGTGTTCTTGTTCATGCCCTTGGTCAGTCTATAAACCCATGTTAGGTTTTGATAGATGAAACCAAGAAAAAACTATAAGTATTTTGCAAATCATCTAAGCCTGATCGGTGCTAATTGTGGATCAAGAAGTTACATCAATTAAATGCCAATGTTACCAAAATCACGCGTTCTCTGCATTCTAATGCAAACAAAAAGTAAAAAAAAATATAAGGTTTGAATAGGATAATAATATAAGGCTGAGTTTAATGAAATAAATATTGGGAAAATATTTTGTGATTTTCTAGTTTTGGTTAGGATTTGCATATTGTTGTGTAAGCTTGAACTTTTTTGAGTGAATGGAAAACATTCAAAAGAAAACTAAAAAGAAAAAGTAAATTAAATTGTTGAAGAATTTTGTTGATAGTGTTTGGTAGTTTATCTTGTTATTACTGTAAGTAATGGCAAATTTCTAATAAAGAAAATTAGAAACAAAAAGAAAATCAAATTTTGTTGAAGAGATTCGTTGACAATGTTTGGTATTTTATCTTGTTATTACTATAAGTTCTTGCAAATTTCTACTAGCCTTTTAGTTGTTTATCTATGTGTATGATACCTTTGTTGTTTTATAACTTTATTTCCAACTTCTGTTTGTTCAAGTTTGGCAGTGTCAGAACAATTGACTTCTACTCGGTTATGGCTTCTGAGTTTGGTCGATTTAATTATTGTTCAATCCATAATATGAGATACAAAAGTCGTAGTTCTGCATCCTTCTTGGTTCTCGGCTGGGGCAGGATAATGCTTCTGGCATTAGATGCCTGAATAGATTTTGGAATACATTTCGATCTGCATTTATGCCTTTTTATTCATGATACAGTATATATAGAATTTGCATTTTCTCTCATACGCAGGTACTGTTACTACTGCCTTCGGACACGTTGTGCTGCTGCTTCATCATTCCGGTGTTCCCGATGCAATGAGCCAGTTATTGCCATTCAACGGCATAGTGTTGCAACCAACATTAAAACTCGCAAAGATTGATTATCTCAAAAGGAAAAAGGAAGTGAAAGATTTTCCTAAAAGTGGCATTATTATTGGATTAGTAGGGGAAGAAAAATTCAATGTTTCCTTGAGAAACATTTTTTTTTTCTTTTTGTGGAAATAGATTCATCCATGGGCAGCATTCCTAGCTCCATGACGGTCATCTTTTATCTTTGTTAGTTTCTTAAAACTCTCATCCTTCCCCTTTCAAACCAATCTTGTCTGAGCCACTGAAAGGCACAGTTTAAATGTCTTGCTGGACTATCTGATAACTCTTGAGTATTCCTTCTCTGCTGGCTTGTTTCATTGCGCGAGCTCTTGATGAAGATCCAAGTAATGCTTGCAACCTCCCATGTTATCAATTTCATTTAGCATGTTGGTAAACACTACCATATGTTGTTTTGTACTTTGATTTCAGTTTTTCTTGACAATACCTGGACAAACCATCCACCTGATTGGGGACTCTTGGCGGCAGCAGCAGCAGCAGCAAAGTGGACTCCATTGACCCATGTAAGTCCCATTTATACATGTGTATTTGAGTTTATCATTTGCAACACCAATTGTCATATTCTTTTATTATCTTTCTCCAAGTTTCTACTAAGAATGACTTGGGGAAAGTCACTTGGAAAGCAATTTGATTTTCTTTCTACTTTGGGAGGCTGTAAACTTGGGTGAAAGTTGTGAAATACCTTTTTTTTTTTTTTTTTTAATTGAGGTAGCGACCGGGGCTTCAAAATGGTCACAGGCTTGACAAATTGTATGGGTTCTAGCTTGTCAAAAGTTGGGGGCCCTTGGGTTGGATCAAGTTAAACTTGAACCCAACCACAAAAATTTTGAGACTACAGTTGACCTGACTGCAACCCAAACCAAAGAAGACTAAGTCCATCCGGCTCAAATTAGGGCCAGTTGAGCCTTGAATCAGCTCATCCCAACGCACAACCCTTAGAGTGATAGTTTGCCAAGCTCAGCTCAGCTGAGTTCAGTCCAAACTTTAGGCACAAATTTACTTAAATAAATGTTTAAAATTATAATTATATGAATATGTAAGATTATCAAGCCGGCTGGGAAGGCCGACGAATCAAGCTTCAGTTTAGTTTATCATGTCCGGTGTGATATATTGTTATTTTGTCATGGGCCATTAGATTCATCAAAACTTCTAATCTACATAAAAGGGGTTGCTTTGTTACCATTTGACCAATTTTGTTGTAGAAATTTGTGTGTGGCCTAGAAATATATATTTTTATGCACATAAACACACACACACACTACAACATTAAGATCAATGTTAAAACTCCCATGCTTGGAATACACATGCTTTTACTTTTGTGTGCTGGTCAGCAATTTACATTACTTGTATATATTATTAGACTTCAGCTCTTGTCTAGCTTAAAAAAAAAAAATAAATACTCTTGGCTTGCTTAAGAACAAAGATGATGAGATCATATAATAATGAAACTCTTTGACTCATGCATGAGTTGAGTGGGACCTACATGTATATATATATATATATATATATATTTGATGGAAGTATTCAAAAAAGAAAGTAGTTATGCTTTGGTGTAAAAACATAAATATAGGTTTTATTTAACTTCAAATAAAAATAAAAATAAAAATAAAAAAAATGGGAGGGAGGGAGATGGTAAATGTAAGATTATTTCCTTTATTTCTTGAAGGATAAACATGTCACATTTGCCTTCATAGGTAGGTGAGCAGTTATTTTTTTTATTTATTATTATTATTATTTTTTTTGAAAGAGCAGTTAGTTAGACTGCTTTCGGTGGGATTGGTTTTTTTTTTCTTCCTTCTTGTTGTTGAAGCCTCCTCTCCATCTATATATCATCATCACAAGGTCAACCAAGTCAACCCTTTCAATAGGAGGTATTAAGTAAACTTAATGGGATGTCTTCATGAAGTGAACATAACATCTTTATGTATTGGATAAGATATACGTATATTGAGAAAAAGGAAAGTAAGGTTAGACTGACAAAGTTGATTTTGGAAAGGAATGCATCTGGGTCAAAATAGTCCTCAAGTGCTAGAGCCTAAAGGTCTATCTTTACCCAATTCATCATTTCATGTTGTACTGACTGTAACAATAAGCAAAGTTAAGCTAAATCCAGTTCAGTGTTTCTAAGGGGCGTGTTTGGCATTGCCTCTTGGAAGGAGAAGTGATTCCTTTAAAATTGATTCTTATGAAACCTCGAATTGATTACAAGACATATTTCATTAAAACCTCGAATTGATTCCCACCAATGTTATTTCAGAAGTAGGAAATGATAGCTTTGAAAAATATCAACGTTTGGATGATGCAATTTTTGTGGAATCGCTTTTCACTTGGGTTTATCAAACGCATGTTTATTTATGTGAAGCGCTTTTGAACTTGGGAATCACTTTTAGGGCCCGAAGAACAATGCCAAGCATGCCCCAAAGTAAGAGATGTTTACAATAATAGAAAAAAATAAGAATAAATAAATCAAAAAGGGGCTTATTTTGGTGTAATTAGAATCAAGGAATGCAATGTCGCCGACATGTCACTATTTTCGGTATGGGTGACGAAACCTCGACTCTAAATCGCTTTGCTTTGATATGAGGAAATTTTCAGTTTTTTTGATTTTTTTTTTTAAATTTTAAAAAATGTTAGACATTTATTTTTGCATTTTTTTGATGTATTTAGACACTGCTTAGGACTGTTTAAAACTTGGGAGGAAAATCCATAAAAAATCTCACATTTTTCAGATTTTCCCATAATTTTTTCCATATATTCATTTTTCCCTTTATAGATATGGCACTTGATTTCTAGTTTTATATATTTTTTAATCGATTTACATTCGCTTTTAGTGTAGCTTAATTAGACGTAGCATCTTTTTTTATAGTTTATAGACCCGACAGCTTGTAAGTTGACCCCCTCAAGTAATGACTTTTAATGTGTAAGCATTTTTTTTTTTGTTTTACGTTTTTTGATGTATTTGGATGCATTTATGTCTTAATTAGACATGTTTAAAGTTTAAGGTCAAAAATTCATCAAAAATTTATAGTTTCCCTATATTTTTCCGACATTTCTTCATGTTTTTACCATGTCGCCAAAGTCACTTGGCGACATGTCTGGTGACATCGATATTGTAAACCTTGATTAGAATTAACAATAGTAATTTTAATTTCATTATTTTAATTTATCAAAAATCATATCTTTAGTCAAATCATGTACAACTAAGTCTTTTGTGAATAATTCTATTTATGACCTTATGACCTTTTAGTCTTCCTCTAGTCATTTTTTTTGGATACCCTTAAAACATTTTTGGATATATTCATTCTTCATCTATCCTAATCTTTTTTTTTTTTTTTTTTGGTGGGATTCTTCAGCTATCCTAATTTTTCCTTACATCTGTCATCATCTTAGCAGTAATCAAGCTATGATGTCAACTGCTAAACAAAACAAAGATGGGTAACAATTCACATCGCTTATTAATCTATACTATCAAGGGAAAGGCCCCCTCAAAAAGCGTGTCAATTTTTTAATTTTTTTTTCAAAAATAACCTTCAATATAACAAAATATTTAGATAATGTATTCTTTTAGCATATTCTAATATAAGATGGTTAGAATAATCCATCGTTTTTAATTTTAAATAAAATATCAATGTGTAGTATTACACGTGTTATTAGTTAGTTAAAATTGAAAGAATTCTACTACATCGAACTCGACATAGTATAGAAAAGTTAACTCGAAGGAGAAGATGCATATAACTAAATGTTAGCTGGTTGTGAACGGTTTAGATTTTATACAAAAAGGTTATGTAGAAAAGCAAATGTTTGCACAATAGACTAAGGCCCAATGCTCGAGTGTTTGGTGATGCTTCCCAAGGCTGCTTTGGATAGATGCGTTTTTTTAGGAAGCTCATTTTGATGAAGTAGGTGAAAATTGCATTTGTGAGGAGCAATTAATTATGTTTTAAATTTACGTGAAATTTTTAAAATATAAAATTTACCCTTTCATTTTTATTATACATTCTTTAAACAGATAAAAAAATATCCATCAAGTTTAAATCCTTTTAGGGCCTGATTGGTTCGTGGAATTGAAGGTGGAATTGGGACCTCTAATTCCAATTTTTTCTTTTGGGAGTGCATTAAGGAATTAGAATTCGAATTCTACATGAATTCTATAGAATTCATTTGTAGGTTATTTTGAAGCAACCAAATTCATAGGGAGAGCTTGTTAATTACAATTCTCTATCTCGTGAAATTCAAATAGATGTCGAGTCGGTCGAATTTACATCTATCTTTAATACAAAAATTAAAAATTAAAAAAATAAAAAAATAAAAAATAAAAATTCTAAATTCCAATTATTTGTTGACATCCAATCACGAAAAGTTCAATTCTACACAATTCCAATTCTTAATGAATTAAAATTGGAATTATAATTCTTAACATCAATTCTAATTCTTTGAAACAATCAGACCTTTATATAATTTTTTCCTCATTAAACATAATTTTTAACCAATGACTTTGATTCAAACCCTTTTTTAACTAAGCACTCTTACATTGAAGCCTTTCAATTTGTAGAAAGTTTCGACAAACAGGCCCTAACTCTTGAAATTATTATGTGGTTTGAAAGCAACTCTCTATCTTCCTCTCTTAATATGGATCATAAGGCCAATGGGGCCAATGCTAGAAATACATTTGGTGAAGTATGGATGACGTATGAATGATGTTATAAAAAAAGAATTTAATTGTATAAAATATATAACGAAAAGGACAAAAAAGGATAATTAGGTTGTGGGCCCAGGCTTTGATGTCTTTTGTGAAAAAAAAAAAATAATAATAAAAAAAATATTAGGCGTCGGCGTGCAATCGCTTTATCTAAGGGTGGCCTGTGAGTCTGTGACTATGTGAGGTCCATTTCTGGCCCCACCTTCCCCTGAAACTTCGTTATGCAGCTTCAAATCGTCTGCAGCATTTCCTACAGTAAATTCCGTGATTGGTCGTAATGTCGACGAATCACACAAATTTGTACAGCAAAATCACAAGAACCAATCACAGATTTGCTGTAGGAAAGAGAATGCTGCAGAAGCTTTCAAATCTCGCTTTTTTTTTGGATGGCTCTCTACGGACGGTGGACAACAAAAGGGGACCCACCATCTCGTCTTTTAACCGACGACGGCGAAGCACAGTAACACGATCAATTTCATTACCTTTTTAGCCTCCGCTTTGGCCTTTTTTTTTTTTAATTAATTTTCTTTGGGAAACTCTTGTTGGTTACTTTTACACGTGTGGTGACATGTTGTTCTCAGATAAAGTTCGTCGTTTAGTGCTTTGGATTCGACCACAAGCATAAAGTCGTTCCCTCTCATGTCTGGCACGTACAGTGCACGTGCTCAAGCACGTGAGGAAGTTCCTTCAAATAGCTATTAGATTTAGATGGTACTACAACATATGGGCGGCATACTAAACTGCACCTTATTTGGTTTTCATCCTTGTCCTGCTCTCGATGCTAATTTTGTTAAATTGTTTTATACTAGTGTTAGTTAGTATATAGCTTTGGCTTTGATTACCAAACCTAATTATGAATATTTTTAATATATATATATATATATATATATTTGCATCTAAATTTGTCAAAATTATAATAGCAAAAATCTTTTTTTTTTTTTTTTTTTTTGGGGTATGTGTGGAACCCCTGACCCCACTTAGTGGGGACAAGGTGCAGCAAATCGTCCAAGCCATTTTATTTTGAATTCAAAAAAATCATCTTTTTATGAATAATAAAAGTTTCTAAATAACCTAAAAATTTCTCAAAGGTAATCCAACTCTTAATATGGAATTTTTTAAAGAATTATTAAGAACACCAAGATTTACGTCGGCAAGTTGAATTTTGTCTGGATGTCCAAACTCGCTACACTCGTGCATTGCATTTCAGCACAAGGTACAAGCATTTCAACACGAGGTGCAGCAAATCGTTCAAGCTCGTACATTCCTATATATATATATATATATATATACACTATGAAAGAAAGTTATTTGTGTTTAATCTCATACTCGAGCCCAAAAACCCTTATATACCCCTCTCCTTGTTTCTCTTAATCCCTATAAGAAAATCCTACATCAAATCTATAACATCCTATATATTGGTATTTAAAAAAAACAAAAAACCCCCCCAACCGTTAAATCCAACGGTCAGGATAAAAGATACATAAACAACAAAAAACATGAATATTTTTTTTTTCAAATGAAAGATTCTTTTATAAATAGTACTGATAATGAGTCTAGTTTTTATATACTCATAGAAAGTGATAGTTCTCGTTAATTAATATAATATATATTAGGATTTTAAAAATAAGAATAAATAAAAATATTATTTCTTTAATGGGGAATTCTTTTCATAAAGACAAAGGAATAATAGAATTAAAAAAAAAAAAAAAAGACATATGTGGGACCATGGGATCAGTTATTTAGTTGTGTTTATTCCATTAATTTTCATTTTGAAAATGACTGGTTTGTCTGTTCAGATGAAATAAATCTACTAAGATTTGGTCCTTTAAAATATTTGGGATTTGTCAAGAAAGTCTTACATTTTCTCTTCTTTCTTCTACTTTTGTTTTTCTTGGAAGGAGATTGAAACACTTGGCCCAGCTTTTATAAGCACTTATTAAAATTAAATATGTGTTTGATAGCGCTTATGGGCAAGTGCTTAATTATAAGCAATAGAGGAAGGTTACCCATCAATAGCTTCTCCCAAGTTCTTATCCGTTAAGCTATTTCACAATTTTAGTAATATTTTTAAAATATCTATTTTATCCTTAAACTTTAATAAACACTTAAATAAATGTTATTTTTAAACTTTAATAATATTTTATAATACCTATTTTACCCTTAAGCTTTCATAAGCACTTAAATAAATATATTTACCAAACGCTATTTTATTCAAATAATCAATTTATTGTTGCTGAAGATAAGTGCTCCCATTGAGCAACTTGTGCAATGAGTGCTTATCCATAAGCACAAGCCGGGCCAGAAACAGTCTTTAACGTATGAGAAATCTTTTGCAATAGTAGAGACTATAGTTCAAAAGAATGAGGTCTTTAGAGAGAAAGGTAGAAATAAAATATTAGAAATGATTTGACTATAAAAAAGTCATTTGTGTTGATAAGATTGATTTAGGAACCTATTATGTAAATGAGCTTCGACAAGCGTGCACGCAAAGCCTTCTAAATTTAGCCACGTATCATGCTTTGAGAGTCAAGGATTCAATTTCTTCAATTTCCTGCAACAATGGCTTCTTCATATATATATATATATATATATATCCATAATATCCTTAACACTCCAAACTGGTATTAAGGAATTTTCACAAGATTTGTTTGGCAAGAAAAAAATATAAAAAGAGATGAAGAAGAAATCAAGCACAAAGATACATATTTATGTGATTTGACAAATTGTGCTTAAATGCACACTCAATTTTAATATTTTCCAAGGCTCAATATAATATGTTACAAAGAAGTCATGAAAGTATGATTAATACTCTGTAATTAGGGTTAAACATAATAGAAATAAAATTATTATTATACCCCTAATTCTCCAAAAAATTCGACAGTAGTGATTGGATTATCAATACTTCTCAGTTGCCTCAATAGCATCAGTCTCCACATAACAACATTGTCTTTGCTTCCTTTATGGTTTTGAAATCCAAGGATTGCTATTCAAATGCTTCAGAATTTTGTTGGACATTGTCATGTTAAATTTTTACTCAAATATATATATATATATATGTGTGTGTGTAATATGACTTACCCATTAGCAGTAAGAAGTGTATCTCATCTGTAAATTACTGTAGATCGAGGCAAGGTCTGGATAGTACCCTTAAACTCTGCCAACCATGTCTGACAGCATCTGGGTGTCGACCAACCTGGGAACATTCCTTATATATTAGGCTTACTTATTAATCTACACCAGAATTTAAGGGAAACTGCCAAGTATTGTAAAGATTTATGTGTGATAGCTTTTTGAAGCTTTCAAGCCTATGACTTTCAGTTTTATCTGTCTAGGCTTTTATATATATATATA
>JAUPMG010140993.1:0-11256 GCA_031762675.1 Pachysandra terminalis
CAAAAGACAAAAGTGCTCGAAAGCAAGCATCATCATATAAATATATTAAGGACTTGAAAAAAGTTAATCAAGCTCCAGACAACATGAGTTGAAAGTAACAGCATTCCTAAGAGAACCTTACAAAAAAAAAAGCTTTCAAGAAACGAGAGCTTGCTAAGAAAATTACTGCCAAGTGCCACCAACAATAGTAAGCTTAACAAGAAATGGCAAGGGTGCAGAAAGTAAAGCTCTACTACCGTATTGAAATGAAGATCAGATTGAAACGTGATTTTAGGGTGGTTCTCCACTGATCGATTGAGTTGCAGTTTGATGAAATTAGGATCGGAGTAAAGCTTTCCATGATTTACATACGCACCTGAACCGGAAGATGGATTTCACCGGCAGTCTTGCAAGGATTTCTTCCATGATCTCTCCTGGGAGCTTCGGACATGTCCCAATCTGCTCTTGATTTTCTTCTTCCATTCTTTTTACCTTTTTTTTTCTGACTTCTGATGATAGATGTTAGAACCTTCAAGTTCTTAGCAATTTAATTACTAGTTCTGCGAGAGAATCGACCTCTGTTAATGGTTCTTCGAGGGAACCTTCTTCCTTAGATAATTTGTTGGATTAAACTGGTTAATTTCTCATTAATCAAAGAATAATATTTATGGACAGAGACTCCTACCCAACTTCTCTACTAACAACCCTACTTTCAAGGAGATAAAACACCAATTTCGATCCCCCTCTTTTAGGAAACAAATTAACAACTAATCAGCATCAAAGATTCTTATTTCGAAATTCAAAAACAAGATAACAACTAAGAATTCAAAAGAGAACTAACAACTTCAAACTCTGACTCAGCCTATGCGTAGGCACATAACATTCCTTTCCCCTTGGAATGACCTTGTCCTCAAGGTCAATGATTGCAGTCCTTCGAGATCCCAAACAGCATCACAACCACATAATCCCAACAAATAGAAGTCTACTGAAATTGGAACTCCTTGAATCACCATCTTCACATTGAAGCAATGTCCATGGCATGGCAACCTCTCGCCATTGCCACTGCTACTTCAAAGTGACCATTGTGATTCACCTTTAGTACCGCCTTACAAGCAACATGCAGATCCAAGAATTTATGTATACTTCATGAATCCATTAATACTATTATGTTAATCTTGCCCATTTTTCTCTTTACTCTCGTTGTTTGTAGTGTATTGCTTCCAACGATAGCACGAAGAGAAATTTCAAGATGAAGATTTTCTTCTACATAACCTCCTTCTTCAAGAACTTCCATCTCCATCTTTGGTTCGTTATCAGTATCATCGGGCAAGTCGTTGGTTCGACTGGTAAACCTTTGGTTTTGACTCTCTCCCCTTCCATTGTTCTGTCCATTGGAAAAAAATTCAATCTTAAAGTCTATTACGATAATCCGTTGCATCAACTCTTGTAACATCTTCCCATGTGCTTCGGTTGACTTCCTCAACAACCTCATCATCTCATCGATTTTTGCATTCATCGTCTTTTTCGCCATTTTCAGAACAGACCGCTCTGATACCAATGTTAAGAACCTTCAAGTTCTTAGCAATTTAATTACTAGTTCTTCGAGGGAACTGACCTTCGTCAATGGTTCTTCGAGGGAACCTTCCTCCTTAGATAATTTTTTGGATTAAACTGGTTAATTTCTCATTAATCAAAGAGCAATATTTATAGACAGAGACTCCTACCCAACTTCTCTACTAACAACCCTACTTTCAAGGAGATAAAACACCAATTTCGATCCCCCTCTTCTAGGAAACAAATTAACAACTAATCAGCATCAAAGATGCTTATTTCGAAATTCAAAAATAAGATAATATAACAAGAATTCAAAAGAAAAGATAATCTTTTAAATCAACATATTCGTAAGTACGTAACAATAGATGCCATTACCAAGTGCTTGCTCCTAGGGTTTTGCGGTTTTGTCTATACTTATGAAGAAACATAGAGAGAAAGAAACGTTTATACACGGCGAAAAAGGTTCTCGGCAGTTCACACAGGTATCGGCTTAGACCGGTCTGATACCGACCGGTACAATCAGTCCGGCGACCAGTCCGACCGATCTAATTTTTTTTTAAGGACGACCAACTTTTGGATCGACCGGTATCGCCAATCCAGATCGAGATCGGCCGGGTCCCGAGACTTAAAACCCCCATATTACTACCAATCAGATGCACGGGCAAACAAAATAAGATAATAAATAAATTATTAAAAAAAGAAGAAGAAAAAAAGTCAATAATACAAATTGTTATGGTCAAGATCTCTAAACTTTTGTTATACACTTTTGTTAAGTTGGGTTAATATAATATTTTTTAGAATTACATTATATATAAAATATCATGTTTTTTATATATATATATATATACTAGCAATGATGCACGTGCGTTGCACGTGGAGATTAATAATAAAAATTGATTTTATGATGAGGTAAATGAAATTAGTTTGGTTACTTCTTGTTATCTTCAATGAACATCTCATTCTCAAAGATACAAAGGTAAGGTATTAGTCCTGTTGATAGTTTTTGCGTTAATGTAATTCAGTGTATTTAATGAATCCTACCAAATTCATACGAATCGATATCGTATCCTTTTAAACGGGTATATTCAATCAAATCACCAGCATTCCTTGAGTTCCAGTCACTCCATAAAGGCCGTCGTACGTGAGTTTTTTCCAGTGAAAGAGTGCATTTATTCCAAATGTTACTACAACTCTGCATCATCATTAACAGTACATCATGGTTTGAGTCAAGAAATATAATGAATATCAGGAAGATAGGATTGTGAATGAGAGTGAAATGGTTACTTACCATTATGGGCCAGGAAGTTGTTGATCTCATCCCATCTATCCATAGTTTTAAATTTCAGTTTCGGATATGGCATACGAGATGTGAAATGGTATTATTTCGACTTGAATTATTTTGCAAAATAAGTGAGCGAAATTGTCGAAATTTCGGTGAAATTTCAACGAAATATTGTCACTTTGCCAATTTTATTTCGCCTGAAATTTTCACTTTTTCAACTGAATTTTCAGATATTTCAGCTGCAATAAATTCAAAAGCTATGTTAAAAGTAAAAAAAAAATACATTTAAACTCTATAAATACGAAATTTCGGATATTTCGGCCGAAATAAATTCAAAAGCTAAGTTAAAAGTAAAAAACAAAATACATTTAAACTCTATAAATATCATCAAATGGTCATTCTTTTCACCATTCATTTTTTATCCAATCTTCTAACTGGAACAATTGAGTTCTACTGCCGTTTTAATGACTATTAAAGACTATTTTAATCTATAATTATTGATGGTATGTAATAACTATAAACATAGACATTTTTAAATTTACTTTGCAATAGTTGGTGATAATACACTTAATATTTTATTAGTTATTAGTATTTTATGCTTGTCTAGTCTTTTTTTTTTGTTATTATTGCAAGAGATTACACAATAATCTTTGGGAGTACTTTTAGGGAGGAGTTGATACTGGGTAAATTATTTCATTAATTTTTATGTATAATAAATATTATTACTATTGTTTTCCTTATACAGGTACACAAATGGATTTCTTACCCGCATAAATTGAAGGAAATCAAGAAATAAAGTTTAAAATTTAATTTTAAACTTTTATACATTGTATTTTTTTAGATGTTAGAATTTGAATCCAATATATTTTGGATAATTGTATAATTTTTGGATATTGTAACATAAATGTTGTATTTATTAGTTGTAAACTTTTGTATTATTTCACATTATTAATCAAAATATTATTTATTGTTTTTTTTTAAATTTGTATATTCATAAATAATATATATTTTAATGAAGATATTACTTTTTGTTGACTAATTTTCTTATTTATATTTTAGAAGTTATTACTTAATACTTATTAAAACAAAGGAAAAAAAGAAAGAAATTGGCAAAAATTATGCTTATATTAAAGTATTTTAAATATAAAAAAAGTGAATTTATTTTGGCGAAATAAACGAAATTTTGGCCAATTTCGGACCATTACTTCATCCAAATATTTTAATCACAAAAAAAATCTCAACAAAATTTCGGATATTTCGGTTTCGTTTGGGCATCCAAAATCTGTGATATTTCCGAAATTTAAAACTATGCATCTATCTGTGGTGAGGCAGCCACTGCTAAATCCAAAACGCCCATTTCTGGTGTGGTGGAAGTCGAGACATTCCTTAGCACTTCCAACCTTGTACAAAATTTGATCTTGCAAGGACCCTCCAACTCTAATTCTTACAGATTTGAATGTTGTAATTTCATTATCAATGAAAGGTCATATTGGTCTTTTTTTCCTGACAATAGTATTTACTTGGCTAGCTAGGTTTGTCTAAGGGTGGAGA
Source organism: Pachysandra terminalis (assembly GCA_031762675.1). Taxonomy (NCBI): domain Eukaryota; kingdom Viridiplantae; phylum Streptophyta; class Magnoliopsida; order Buxales; family Buxaceae; genus Pachysandra; species Pachysandra terminalis. The sequence goes on from JAUPMG010140993.1 coordinate 4,367, forward strand.
AAGCGTCTGTTTAAGTGGGCAGCAGATCATATGCGGGTGGTAACTTTGTGCGAAACTGAACGGCACTAACTTATGATCAATTATTTTTTTGTTGCAACAAAACTGTAAAAATTAAATAAAAACTTAAAAACTTAAAACTCTATTAATGTTTTAGGGTTTGGGTTTAGAGTTTAAGAGTTAGGCTTTTAGGCTTTAGGGTTTAGAATTTATGGTTTTAGAATGGGTTGTAACTTACCAACCTGCCAAAATTGGGTTGAATAGGTCAGGTTTGCTTGAATTGATCCAAGTAAACTTTGTAGTTGTTACTGTTGTGCTATTTCATAATGTTTAAATAAGAATTTATATCTTGCAGATGTGGCAAAGGGAGCCACATCTGCAAAAGTTGGACATGCGCTGAAGTGCTTGTATCCCGGATACAAGTGCTTCATCGCGGGATACAAGCACGCTATCGCGGGATACAAGCGCGGTCCAGCCTCTGGAAGAATACCCAGATTTGAGAAATCAGATTAACTTACCCTTTACAGCATGTTAAGATCACAATTTAAATAAGTTCATGCAAACCATTAATCATACATGAGAGAGAGAGAGAGAGAGAGAGAGAGAGAGAGAGAGAGAGCTTCTGCATATATATACCAGATTGAGAATGCCTGCCTGTCTCCATGGACATTGATTATAGTCGCACTTGTTAGAGGGCCACCAATCCAAGGTTGCATAGATGAAGGTATCATCGGTCTTGGCAATGGAAGTTACTCCCTTTATTGTAACAGTCGAGTCTTCAGCTAAAAATAACAGAACTTGAGAGAGAAAAAGACACAGGAACAGAACTCTGACTATAATCGCCATACCCATTAGAGAGATTACAAGACTTGGGCGCAGGAAGAGAAGTAGATTGAGATTTGAGAAGAACAAACAAGTGACAAATATATAGAAATAACGTGATTCAAAACAGAGTTAGAGTTTGATTGAGATTAGAACAAATAAGTGACAATTATATAGAGCTAATGTGATTCAGAACAGAGTTAGAGTTTGATTGAGATTTGAGAACAAATAAGTGACAATTATATAAAATTAACGTGATCAGAGTGAGTTGAAGTTGGATGAATAACGAGGATGAGAAATTTCTCTTACACTCAAACTCGAGTTTTTGTTTTATAGTTGTTATCGTTTTGCATTATCCTGTAGGTTTTTATTTGGATAAAAACTTAAAAAAAAAAAAAAAAAAAAGAGGTACAAAAAGAAAAAAAAAAAAAACTTTGTACTGAAGTATTCTAAAAGTAGTATTTGCTTTTAAAAGTAGTATATATAATTCGATTTGGTTTAGCCTATATACTTTAGAATTCAAGTTTCGATTTGATTTAATCGAGGCTTCAACCTAAAACCAAACCGATATAATTCAGTTTTATAATTTTAGAACCCAAACTGAACCAAATATTTGGAAACCCAACCCAAACCGAATCAAAGTTAATTTGGGTCGGATCGGTTTCAAGTCAATCCAAAACCAAACTGATCTAATTTGATTTTATAAACCTAATCAATTGTCTAGAAACTCAATCCAATTCGAATTGAAATCGATTTGGATCGGTCAGTTTTTCGGTTGAAAACCCAACCCAAACTGAGCCCAAGTTAGTTTGGGTCGCATAAATTTCAAGTCGATCCAAAACCAAACACACAGATCTAATTTGATTTTATAAACCTAATCAAATGTCTAGAAACTCAATTCAAATTGAATTGTAGTCGATTTGGATCAATCGGTTTTTGGGTTGAACAATCCAAATTGCACTCCTAGGTAATGTAGTCGGTTTTATAAACCTAATCAAATGTCTAGAAACCCAATCCAAACCGAATCGAAATCACTTTGAATCGGTCATTTTTGGGTTGAACCACCCAAATTATAACCCTAAGTAACCCGTTCATTCAAAGAGAAATAGTGATAAAAAAAATAATTGTTGTATCTTTCAAATTGCATTAACAACACAAACTGACAGGATCGATGTCTTTACACATTTATTATACATGTTCATCAAAGAGTTATGCTAATGCATACACACACACATATATATATATTCAATTAAGAAGGGTTCAATAAAATTTAATTAATTAAAGACTTTTTTCGTCGGATTTATGCGGGACCCGAGATCCTAAGGTTCAAATATTCGAATTTTTTATGATCAGCAAAAGTGATGACTTTATTAAGAAGAATATAAAGTATAATATTCCACCATCAATAGGGAACCAGAAGCCTAAACTCAGACAGTTACATCAGAGAGTAAGGAATGACACAAACAGCTCCCATACCGAATGTGGATCCTCTCTGATGAATACGCCGTATGATGGGCGTGTGATGAGAGATAAAGGCGAGGGCAAAATGATAAGGCGAAGGCAAAATTAAAATAATAATTTTGCCCTCACCTAATATGCTTTATGAAAAAAAAATTATCATTTTTTCTCACCTCTATATCTCATCACACGCCCATCACAGGGCGTGTTCATCACAGAGAATCCGCGTCCCTCCATACCTCAATCTTGGATTAGACGTTCAATGAGGTTGCCTCTATAGCTGGTCTAACCAGTTAAGAAAGTCTCCAGTGAGATTTTGTTGAGAGTTTCATCCAACCAATGATGTCTTCCCAACCCCATGCCTTCCACCCTACGATTTTCCAATTCATAGGATACCATAAAATATGACATATATCAATCACTTTTGAAGAAAAATATGCATGTGTGCAGTACTTGATACGATAAAAGAAAGACAATGATAGAAAGAGTATGCTCATCATCCAGTCATGAACTTTTTCGATGCCCAGCTTCTAATTACTTTGTAGAAAGCGCATAAAATAATGCAAGGCACTATATTATCACATGTTCAAGAGTTTTATATTGCAAATGATATTAGATATACAAGATTATCTTGAAAAGATAAAGCACACAAACATTAACATGCATCAACTTTAAAGTTTTCAAGCATGTTAAGCCTCTGGCTCTGAGCATTGTGGAATGTTGTGGTGCATTCTCTACTTGGTTGTCGTTTGAATGAGTGAGGTAGAGTGGTGTTAATCGGGGATATCCCACATCGGTTGTGGAAGGGGCTAAGTGGTAAGTTTATAAGTGTGAGGGAAAGCCTCGTTTCATAAGTTGGCTTTTGGGGTTGAGAAACCCCAAGACCACCCAACAATGATATCAGAGCTTAGGTTACAACAGCCTTGGTTCAGGAGAGACGGGTCGATGGTTAGCCGACCCAAGGCCTGATGTGTGAAGGGGAGATTGTTGGGGATATCCTACATCGGTTGTGGAGGACTGGTGGTCAAGGAAGGCCTCATCTCATGAGCTAGTTTTTGGGGTTGAGAAAGCCCAAGATCACCCAACAAGTGGCTAATCAAAAAAATCAATATCCTCTGTTCCGAGGTGAAGACAGTGGATTCCCTTGACTTGAAGCATTACTGGCAGAATGTAAAAGAAATGTTTGAGGGTGGCTTATGAGGATAGAGGAGTGAGAGTGAGAAATAGAGAGAGAAGCAAGATGAGTGTGAAGGGGAGATTGTTGGGGATATCCCACATCGGTTGTGGAGGAGGACTGGTGGTCAAGGAAGACCTCATCTCATGAGCTAGTTTTTGGGGTTGAGAAGGCCCAAGATCACCCAACAAGTGGCTAATCAAAAAGATCAATATCCTCTGTTCCGAGTTGAAGACAGTGGATTCCCTTGACTTGAAGCATTATTGGCAGAATGTAAAAGAAATGTTTGAGGGTGGCTTATGAGAATAGAGGAGTGAGAGTGAGAAATAGAGAGAGAAGCAAGATGATATATTGGATGCTTTTTCATCCAAATACAATATGTTGTAGAACAGGTACGGAAATTTTAAAATGAAACACGACATCAAATTTGTAAAAGATGATGCCATGACATTCCAATCTTCAAATTCATTGAAAATGCTAGGAAGTAAAAAATAAGAGAATTGGATGCTTTTTCTTTGGTCCTAACCACGTGGTTTCCCCACACCGCATTGGGTGTGGGACTAATCCACTTTCGGGGCGGAAGCAATTACGGTAAACCCCTGACCACAAGTGCTTCTAGTGGGATTTGAACTCTAGACTTTCCTCCGGAGACGCCCACTAGAGCCCAGCTTGCTACCAGTTGAGCGACACATCGGTGGTTGAAATAGATGTTTCACTGACATTATCACAAGCACGAAAAATGGGAAGAATGGCAATTACAGTACTAATTTGTTTTAACATTGAATGCCAATATATTTTTTTTTACAACTTTAAGAAATTTGAATGAAAATAGAGAAGGAAAAAACAAAGATTTGTGTAACAAACAACAATAGAAATAACATAGAAAGAAGAGACAAAAGAAGAAAAGTAAAGGAGATCATTTTCATAGATTTTGTTTTTTGTGTGTGTTTGTAATATTTCAAAAGCAAATAATGATTCTTTTTTTTTATTGGTTGCCTTGTTTATTTAGTAATAGAAAGAAAAGAAAATTTAAAAACTACTTTCAAGATCATCTAATTGAAGCAAGCCATTGTAGATTACAGTTTACGTTAAAACTATATATGTACTAACACAAAAACATGAAGGAACTCAGTGTTGTAGTATTGAGATTTTAAAACGAGTGAATAAATCAATGCCCCTATCTTGAAGACATGACAATGGAAGATCAACCAAATTTTTTCCTGAAAATATAAACATAACTCACTATAAATGTTAAAATAGAATAAAGAAATGGAGAAGCTAAGAGTGAGTTCATAGATGGTGTGGGAGCTTAACCACCGATGTGTGGCTCAGTTGGTAGCAAGCTGGGCTCTAGTGAGCTTCTCTGGAAGTAAGTCTGGAGTTCCAATCCCACTAGAAACACTCGTGGTTAGGGATTTACTTTTAATGCTCCCGCCTCGAGCATGGATTAGTCCCACACCTATGTGGGTGTGGGGACACCACGTGGTTAAGACCAAAAATAAAAAGATGGTGTGGGAGCTTAAACATTTTGAGTTTTTATAGGGTGTGAAAGATTAAGAGGATCATGTTTCTTTTAAAAAATTGAATATAGGCCTTTTTAGTAAAAGTATTGAGGGATTAGGGACAAATATGAGATTAAGCGGACTTGATTCTTAAAACCTGAAAAAAGGAAAACATTGTGAAGCATAAAAAAACACTGGGATAGATTAAAAGAGAAAACATTGAAACTAAAAAGTCACCAAATCCATCAAGATTGTTATAAAGCGAATACAACTACAATGACATGGATTGCATGATACATTCATTGTTGTATTTCAATGTAGGGAAATCAAGGGATGGTTGTTCATGAAGACATCCATAAATGACCAAATTTCAGAATCCGACCCGTTGACAGGCCTGACTTTAAGAGGAGGATCACCGAGTCGTTCCAACTAACTTGCCGAGTTCTTAATAAAAAAAAGAAAAGAAAAAACTAACTTGCCGAGTTATGATCCAAATTTTAAGATAGAGAGAAGAGAGAGAGAGGGGTTCGTAACAGAGAAAGCACATTTCCGACTTCGGAGCGACGGGTAACTTCATCTCTCTTCGCAGACGCAGCCGAAGGTCTGCATCAATGGCGGCCTCATCTGCTTCTACTTCTTCCTCTTCTTCTTCTTTGCCCAAACCCTTCGATTTCTCCGTCGATGCTCCACTGAAGCTCTCTCTGTCGCCCCATCAATTGGGATACTGCTCGGAAGCGCTTAGCTTACTAAAGGAGAAGCTTCAAACTCCGGAAAAGATACAGCGGGAGTTCTTTCAATTGCAGGTATGAATGTACTTCCATTAATCGAAAATTTCTTTTGGTGAATTTTTTATGAATTTTTTATTATTCTCTCTTTTTTCTCCTGTTTTAGTTTCTGTATAATGTAACCAGCTCTTATTTTCTTAGAATTTGGATTAGCTACTGTTATAATCCCCATTTTTGAATTGAACTGTGATTTGATCGTGGAATATCTTGAATAAGAAATGGATTCTATCTCTGTCTCTACTTTTGGAAGTTTTATAGGAATAAGATGAGCTATGCCTTATGAAACAAAATGTTTAACTAAGAAAGGACATGTTTATAGGAACGAGGTTTTCGAAGATAAGGATGCTGAGATGGACAAGTATGAAGACCAGGAAAGGTTTAATCTGAAATGAAAAGCATTCAAGAAATCTAGGAGTTGCCTCTGTAGTGGGTAAAATAAGGGAGAATTGAGTGTGATGGTCTTGGCATGTTAAAAGAAGACTAATGATGTCAAAGTACCACTAAGGCGACTCCCTAGCCAAATCCAAGAACTTGCAAATAAGGTGATCAATGATATGAACTTTGTCCCTACCAGCAGTCCATAAGAAAAATTCAACCTTAAGAGGCAATTAGGGTCTTCTAAAACGGCTTAACCTGTCCCTCCAACCTCTCACAAGCAAGGTTTTCAATTTCATCGGCATGCCGCGAAATATCGTTATTTTCTAGTTTGGTGACACGAAATATTTTGCTGATATTTCCCATTTCGGCGGTATTTGGCGAAATCTTAGAGGAAATTGAAATTTAAAACCTTGCTGACAAGCACCATAGTCTCAAAAAAAGACCTCACCGAAAACCTTCCATTACTCTCCTTCAAACTCTGGCACCCTGGTCAAGCCTTATCAAACTAGACTGGAATCTCGAAAGCAATGCTGATATTGTTGATCTGGCGGGCTAATTTAACCCCACTTTACACGCGGCGCTTGATTGCGAACTCGTGTACGCTTTTTGGGTATAGCCGCGTACACTGAATCATTCAAAAAGCTGAAAATGCTGTGCAGCCGTCCCTGTCACGTACCAGCTGTCAGCAGCTGAGTACGATGATTAGACCGTTTTGGTGAAAAACAAGATTTGAAATGGCAGGATATCTGACCGTTCTTATCACCAATTAATGCG
>JAUPMG010141004.1:0-11256 GCA_031762675.1 Pachysandra terminalis
TGTAAAGAAAATAAAGGCAAAAGCAAAGTATGAAAAAGCAAAAGCTCTTAAGTGACAGGTATCCAAGACCAAAGTAGTGAAGGCAAAACCTTTGCTTGCATTTCCAGATTCCTGAGAAAATCATTATGTTTTTCCCGGGAAGCATTTCCCCGGCGTGCAGTTAAGATGTCACCATCCTCAACTGAAAGTTTCATTAGATTTTTGACTTCTCAACAACTGGGATTTATGCCGGAGAATTGCTTTTCCGACCATAATGAGAATTATCCTTAGTTCAAGTCTGCAATTTTGTATCATTTACATCTTTGGATATAATCGTTTCTTAGAGCCACAAAGATAAGTTAATCATGGAACCCATCCAGTTTGTGGGTCATGCCTGAAAATTAATTAAAATCTGGACAAATCATGAGAAACTATTTAAATTGATTGGCGCACTCTTAAAGGGTGGATCCTTATATGGATGGTGCAGATTGAGGCAGTTTATGTACAAATCCTTGGTACATATGGAACTTGTACAATCCACGATTCAAGAATCCGTCCGCTCCGATCCATGCCGGGACTGGCCAGACCGGTTCTGTCCCAAACCACGATAACAACAATTGTGTTGTGAGGTTCTGGACCGGACCTATACAACTGGTGTTAGTCTGGACCAACTGGTACAACTGATCCGGTGTTTTATTTATTTTAAATTTATGAATAAGATGATCCAGACCGGTATAGATCTGGACCAGTCTGGTACCACCGGTCCTACGACCAGTCCAAATTTTCTTTTTGCACCAGATCCAAATCGGATGGTATCGCCGGCCCGAACCAAGACCAGTCCGGTCCCTAGTCCTGTGCCTTTAAACCTTGGTTTTAAGTACTGGCAGAAACCGATACGACTCAATTGAGTCGTATTGGTTTTTTGGGTGACCGATATGTACCTATCATTATAAGTATCTGAAGATACATACCAAGTCATATCGGGTTTGGAGGGACCCAAGTCCTTATCCGAACTGATACTTTAAAACGAGCTCAGATCGTCTGCACTGAGAATCACCATCCGTGCGTCGAGAATATGATTGTTCCATTCCCTTTAAAGAAAAGTCAATTTTTCAAATTTGAAAGAAATAATAATCTTTTATTTTTTTAAGGGGAATGAACCCCCCGTTTACGGTTACTGAAAAACCCTAAACCCTAAAGCCGTTAAGAACATAGGTATTGGCCGATACATAACAAGTATATCGGTTTTGGAGGAGACCGAGTCCTAATACTAAACCGATACTTTAAACCTTGTGTACAATACTTATCTCTCTTTTCAAGAATCATTTTCTTGTCCAAATGTGGTAAATTGCTTTCTTTCTGTCGTTAATTTCCGTAGGAAAACCAGATTCCCTCATCCCTATTCATCCTTTTAAGTATCACAATGTCAATCTATTCTAAAGTTAATTTTTTTCCAAACTGCTTCCTGATCATGCAACACGTCTAGTTTGTCCTGATTCTATCAAGAGGTGGGAGCTGAAGTCTACTTGCCGATGGGTTACGTTAACCTATCCCACAGAAAGAGTTTTCTCTCTGTGTTGGGCTTGAAATGGTCCATAAAGAGCTTCACATAAAAAAACTAATGGTAGGTTAAACGCTACCACATTTAGGGCTGTCGATGATCCGAGTTAGCTCAACTCAGGGTAAGGCTTAACTCATATGAGTCAAGCTTGAGCTCCATAATTAGATTCGCAAGTCCAGCTTGAGCCTGAAAAAAAACTCATCATCTTAACAAACTTGATCCAAGCTTGAGTAACAACTCAATAAAAGCTCGGTTCGCTTTGTATATAAATTATACATCCATATTTCTATCTCATATTACATATATATTTAGTTTTAAACATATATGTTTATATATTATGCTATAACTCTAATATAAATGTATTTGGAGTAACATAAGCCTATTTACGAGCCAAGCTTGAGCTCAAAATATTTTTACGAGACTGAACCCAAAATTTTTTAATGAGCCTGAGCCTGAGCCTTGCTCTAGGTTTACGAGCCTGCAAAGCTTGGCTCAACTCGACTCGCTTACAGCCCTAACCACACTATCCCCTCCCCCACCCAAAAAACACAAAAAAGGTTGAACCCTACACAGGATAACAATATTCTTACAATTTTTTTTTTCAAAAACACTTCTTGAAGATTGACTGCTCACTTGTGCTTAGCCTTTTTAGCGGATCTACGGGTTTCAAGCTGTTTCCTAGCAGCTTCAAATTCTTCTTCAGTAGGTTCAGTGTTTGGCTTGCCCCCATTATATTTAGAGATCAAAGATGAGAACATAGAATCAAACTGCTCCTTCCTTTGGCTACGACGTTGGGAAATGACAGCAAGTAGATCAGTTTCTGACTGTTTGTTCGATCTGCTGCATAAGGGTTTCATATAAGCTGAGGGAGAAATGTTTAATAAACAAGCTGGATAGGAACCAACAACTGAGTGAAGGATCACTCACTACCCCCTCCGCTTTAGCGGATCGGTAGGTGATTTTGTTTTAGATACTCGCTTTGCCCATTGCTGATATGTTATGGTTGCCTAAAGCTCTCCTATATACAAGTAAAGATGAACAGCAGAAGTTGACTAGTGTTGCTACCTCTATAAAAGCCAGAAATGAATATCACTGGTAGTGTAGATCCTATCAAGGTTTAAAGGCTTGAGACTGGGGATCGGACCAGTCCCGATCCCGGTCCCAGTCCAGCTGTACCTATCGCCATGGTTCCATGGATCAGCCCGATCCGGTCAGTACTGGGATAGGCCAGGACCAATCCGGTCCCAAGCAACGATACAATTGTTGTATCGTGAAACCAAAGACCAGACCAATACAACCAATACCAATACGAACCGGCTGGTACAACCGGTCCAACGTTTTTTTTAATTAATAAATTGGAGGGTCCAGACCGGTCCGATATCGACCAGTCCAGCCGATCCATTTTTTTTAATTTGAAACAAAATAGGCAACCCACTTTTTGTACCGGGATCAGGTCCCGGCCAATTGTGAGACTTTAAACCTTGCCGGTCACCGGACCGACAGTATCGGTCGGGATCGGACCGGTCTAGATAGATACCGGCCTGGACCATCCAATTCACAAATTTGAAAAAAAAAAAAAAAAAATCCGAATCAGTTGTACCAATGTATCGGCCAGTCCGGATCGGTACCGGTTGAGAACATCGTGATACAATTATTTGTATCGAGAATTGGGACCGGACTGTTGAGGTCCGATCCTGGTACGAACCAGCCGGTCCAGACCAGATTGGACCGATCTTTGAAATCTTGGATCCAATCTTGGCTACGAGGGTGGCAGAAACCCCTACCTTCAGCTATTGCCTCATCAAGAATATCCTTAAATCGGTGTGAATCCAGCTTAGGATCCAAACAGAGCATTGAACAGAAAAGCCGTGGTGCAGAACAACTTAAATGTCAAAAACTGCATCTCTATAGGAAGCCAAGGGGAATCACAATTTCACGTTAGACCTTACTTGTTCATGTTGCCCTTGCTCTCCTTACATAGGTCAATCAAATCTTTCTTCTCAGAATCAGAACCTCTGTAGTTTGCTTCAAACTCGTCGATATCAGCCTCAGTGACCTATAATTTATGCAGTTTTTACTAACAATAACACAAAAAGCATGCAAACAAAGATTGTTGAACAAATAAATAAACTAATACCTTTTTGTACATTGTTCTAAAATATTCAGGCAAATTCTGAACAGCTTCTCCTGCAAGTTCCTGACAACAAGAACCATGCAGAACTGAGTGAGATCTTTGGTTATCGACATATCAATATTAGTTTGAAGAAATTGGAATACAAGAAATGTGTCTGAAATCACTCACAGCGTCATCAATGCAACCAGTTTGGTCATAAAATGCCCTTTTCTCTTCATCACCAAGAATGATATCACCTTCTGCAATTGCTGGAATTTCTCTTTAGCTTCCTACAGGCAAAAATAAAAAAAGAAAAAGAAAAATAATTAAGCCTAGTAACAGATTGAACAATCACAAGTGTTAAAAACAACAAACAATGAGAACATATCATCATAGAGAACTGATTGTCACCTCATCTCCAGGGTTCTTATCAGGATGAAGCCGCAACACCAACTTATGGTATGCTTTCTTTATTTCCTGTTGAGATGCTGTCCTCTCCACACCAAGAACCTACATTGGCATTAGAGTATTAGTTGGCATCTCTTGCTCTACTACAAAATGGAAAATAAAATCATGAAGAGGAAACAAAATAGAAGTATCGGCATCCACTACAATGACAGACTATAATGGTGTTCAATGTTAAATCTGAAGATATAGGTAAGCATCAGAGGCAATAAAGGAGTTAATTCCCAGATCAACACCTTTACTAACAGCACAAAAAAAAATAATAATGAGAATTTGTATGAGATTTTCATGACATAGAGACAAAGCAAATTATTTTCGCTTGTTTTTAGATGATGGATAGTGTCAGCTCAACCATTTTATAAAATTGTATCTAAAGCAATTAAAAGTTCACAGTAATTGAGATATACTACTTTAATAATTCAAGAATATATTCAACACCCAGAGGTGCTTTGGAATTTAGAGTATCAAGCCGCCTGGATGACAAACACACACGATCAACTCTTTCTTCTTTAAAAGTATTCAAATTAGGAAAAAATTAAGCCTTACAAAATAATCAAGCTGTATCACCATTTAGTGCTCTAGACATTATAATCTCATCAACCATTATGCTTTCCACTATTCCAAATTTGATTGGATAGCCATGAAATCCCATTTAGCTCTTAATCATTTCATCACTTTTTTTTGGGGGGGGGGGGGGTTGAAATTAATCATGTGCACGATGCATTGCTATATAGTCGACTCGTAAGTACAGATCCTTAAATTCTACACTGTTCCATTGCTTAATCAAGAAACAGGAACATGGTCCCATTTGATAACAGCTTCAGAATGCTAAATGATCTTTGAGTATGGGTTGAAAAAATGGATGTGAAAGAGGCATTTTAATAATTGTCCATGAAACTGATAGTTGTAAAAGGTTAAAAAAAATGCAAAAGGAGTTTTGACTTGGCTTCTTCAGAAATTTTAGTTTTCAACTAATTTATACTAGTACAACAACAACAACAACAACAAAAGGCCTTATCCTAGTTCAAAACCAGTCGAAGTCAATAACACGAATCTTATTCCTCCACCTTATTTTGTCAAAAACCGTATCTTTGGTAAGATTATGTACATATAAATCCTTTCTAATCAACCCCATCCAAGTTTATTTGGTATTCCCCTTGCCCTCTTAGATCCTTCAATGTGTACCACCTTGTATCTTCTCAGAGCTACCCTTCTAGGTCTTCACTTTACATAACATTCTAAAGTGCCTTTCTACTTAGTATGTCCAGCATTAATTCAATGTGCAACATCCTCATCAATATCCCCCCTTTCTATGAACAAGTTATCCATGATAAAAAACTATTTCCCTTAGAGATCTCTTTATTTCCAATTCTTACATTGCTTCATCTCTACTTCGTTTGTGCTAAATTTATATTCCATATACTCAACCTTAATTTAAAACCTTTCGATTCCAAAGTATCTCAACGTAATTCTAGTTTTGCATTACTTTTTCCCTAATTAAGTCCATCAAAACCACATTATCGGCAAATAGCACATGCCGAGGCACATCATCTTGAATATGAACTGTCAATTCATCTATAACTAAAACAAGAGGTAGGGACTCATAGCTAACTCTTGATGTAAACTTATTTTTACTAGAAATTGATTTGTCTCACTACACACATTTCTCATCCTATTTAACACTCCTTTATATTTATCTTTAATGATCTCAATGTATCTGATTGGCACTATTTTTTTGTCCGAAACACAAAATTAGCTATCAAGGTACTTTATTATTTATGTTCTCTAGATTAACAAAAACCATGTGAGGATCTCTCATCTTCTCTCTAAACTTCTCCAATAAATGTTCAAGCAAAAAGCTAGCCTCAATGGCAAACCTCCTTGGCATATAGCCAAACTGATTTTCTGATGCTCAAGTTATTCTTCTTAACCTTTTTGCTCCATCACTCTTTCTTAGTTGCATGGTATGACTCATAAGTTTAATTCTATGATAATTTATAATATTTTGAGTTTTTTTTTAAACAAAAAAATTAGGAAAAAAAAAATGCTGATTTACATACCTTCTACTTTAATTAAAATTTTAAAAAATAGATTATCTAACAGCCACTACTTTATATTGGGCAAAACTTGAAAATGAGGGTGTTTATATATAAAGGTTTAGAAGCCAATGTGTTAAAACACAAAACCTTACAACGAAATGGGATTTATAGTTTTATACAAATGGCTGAGAATAATAGAAACATTTTAATCCATTTACAATTAAAATGCATTTCTTGCAAACTGAACCATGCCTAGAATAGGCCAATTTAAATTTTGTTTGTCCAACCTAGCTACATCCCTTTTCACATTAGTTCTTCTGATTCTATAATACATGCACCAAAACCTGATTCTATAAACGTTGTTGATCTTCGACTATAGATTGTGATACGGGACCAATTATATCACCCAAATAAACAAAAACAAAAAACACCGAAATTTATCTTAAAATCACAAGAATGCGAACACTACAAACGGAAATCAACAATCCAAAAGGAAAAGGAAGACGATAGGAGGAACCAAGTACAATAACATTATGGAAGAATTTCTTCAAGTTTTATGGATCTGGAAGCCTAATTCCATAACTAGAGCACAAAAATCTATCTAACCTCCCTCAAAACATATCATAATAAAGGTTGAAAACAAGCATCAAAACCATCGCAATCGACTGAAACAGAAACAAGAAATTACTTGAGGGGAAAGACAAATGATCACCTCATACAAGCTCCTGCTATCAGCCGGAGAGAGAGTGAGATCCTCTGGATTCTGACGTTGTTCTTCGTTCCCCTTGGAAGCCCTAGCTTTCCTCTTTTTCGGCATTTCAATCGAGAGAGGAATTTCAATAGATAAATGAGAGGGAAATCTTTCTGCATATTAAAGCAAGTAAATTTAAAACGCTAGTAAAAACCATTTCGCTTAACTCTTTTTGGGCAAGGTTACAGTTTTAGTCGTGAAACATTTCCCGCCTTTTTTCCCCCCCCAGTTTCTCTTTTTCCCGCCGCGATGATCTGTGATTCTCCAGCCCAATCTGTTTGGGTTGGGTTGGAAGGGCTGTATAAAATGGGAAGCCCAAATTTTCTTATAAATGGCAAGGCACGTGACAGGACTGGCTTAAAAAACACGAGAATTGTGTGGAGTTAATGGCATGTTTGTCTAGCCATTTTGGGCGTTAGAAGTGATTCTCTAGCCTTGAAGCCCTTTAACCATACACATTAAGGGCCCGTTTGGAGAATGATCTTATAAAGACAGGCGGTTCGATACAAAGGGCTTTGAGAAAAAAGGCTTTGAATCAAATTCATTGGCTAAAAATTATGTTTGGTGAGAAAAATAAAACAAAATTATGTTTCTTGTACTTAATTTTAGGTTAGATGGATACGCATGTCTTTCTAAAGAATGCACAATATAAATGAAAAGGTAATTTTGTTATTTTATAACTTTCATTTAAATGTAAATCATTGCAAACTGCTTTCTTGTAAACGCAGTCCCAATCTTGCTTCATGAAAATAGGCTTTTCAAATAAGTGTTTTCATCCAGAGCTACTTTCAGAAGTGTCCCCAAACACTCAATCATTAGGTGAGAAGCTCTTTCAAGCCTAAGAGGAGCTTCCTAGCCCTTGTGAAGTTGCGTCAATGGGGCCTAAGCATTTGTTAAACACTTCAAAGAAGTAATTCTAAATGAAACGTTTCGTTGAAACTCCGATCTCGATTCCATCGAAACAATAGATTCTTTGTCATCTAAATTGCTTTTGTGAGAATTAATTTAGTCACTTAAATAACGTTTTTAATAAAACTATTTTATCTTTATGTTATTTTATAATATAGACCTAAAAATACTTCTAAAATAAGCATTTACCAATCACTGTCTTTCCATTTAAAAGTAGTTTTTACAAATCAGTTCTGATAAATTGATCATGGACGGTGGAGATTTGGCACGCTATCCTCACGTGACAAGAGGTGAAGGAATGGCTTTACACTTCAGCTTCAGTCTCGACGGGGACCTCTCTCTTGACGGCCGACGGAGTCGACACTTACAGGCGAATCGATTGCTCTAGCCTTTACGTTTCTCTCCTATGAGGCTATGATCTCTATTTCACCAATTGCGAAACAATTTCTTCGTTGCTTAGGGTTAGGGTTTCGTTCTGGTATATCTCCTTTCTTTTACTTTTTTTTTTCTTTCTGTCGATTGAATCGTGGTTTACTTTTGTTCTTAGTTCGATTTTTGTTTTTTTGTTGAAGACAGGACTTATCTGGTGTGAATTTACAGATTCTAAATCAGTCAAAGTCATCGTTTTTTAGGGGAGTTTCATTGGAGAACAAGTGAGCTGAATCGTTATATTTGTAAATTCTTTTCTTCTTTTTTTTCCCCTTTTGAAGAGTTAGCTAGGGTTAGGGCTTTAGAGTTTTACTTTATGCATGCAAAATTTTGGATTTTGATTGTGGAGTTGATCAGAACGAATTTAATTATCAGAAGAAAATCAAGTAGAATCGAGTTGATGCATCTGGGTAGCTTTTGTAATTAGTAAACGATAGAAACATTGGATTTGCGTTATAAATCTGACCAATATGCCAAAATCCCCAGCATTGATGGAAAGCTTCAAATCAAGCCTTGTAAATCTTTGGGATCGTAACAAACAATTGCGCTTATATAGCTAATGCACTTGGTGCCTCTTACTCTTGGCAGCTTACACTCTAGCTGCAGGTAGCCCTTTTCGTCTTTTGGGACGGTTCACACTCTGCTCCAGGTAGCCGTCCCTTAGGCTGCGTTTGGTTAGCTAGAATCTGTAGGAAAGGAAAGTAAAATCAACTTACAAACGAAATGTGTGTTTGGTTCATTGGAAAGTATTTTTCCAAAAGTTTTCTATTTTTAATGAAAAGCCCCTCTAACTTTTCTTCTTAAAATGAAGGGGAAAGGATGGAAAGGAAAGGAAAGTGCTCTTTTACTTTCTTTTATATCCTTTTCCAACTAACGAAGCACACCCTTAAGTAGCTTTCAGTTTTACCGTTTTGGGATCCAATTAGCTCTCCTCTAAGTAGCTCTGCACCGGCAAGTAACCCCTCTCTCTCTCTCTCTCACTCTCTCTCTCTCTCTCTCTCTCTCGATGGCCTTCACTTTCCTTTAGATAGCCTTTTCCATGCCTTGAACCTGAGAAGTAGAAGCTGGCTTTGATATCAAATGTTACGAACCCGACCAATACACTCAAAGACTATGGGCTGATGGAACATGTTAAATCAAGTTCTATAATTGTTTGCTTCGTAACATTTTGTTATTGCAATGATTTGAATTGGTTTGGATTGCTGTTAGTATCACGCCCCGAAATTTGGATCACATCGAATAGCGTGCAATCATGAATCTCGAGAGCACAACCTCGGGCTCCAATCCTTAGGAGGCCGCTAGGCTACTATTCCCTTGCACAAAAGGTGCAGTGAAGTTAATAGCTAAACCAGAAAACTTACAGCGGAAGACTAACTCAAAATACTAGTTAACAAAAACCTTCTATAAAATCAAGTGTATAAATAATCCAAGGTTCTAAACAATAGAAGCTATCTAGTAATCATACTGCTATGAAACAAAACTGAAATAAATCAAACTAAGGTCTATGAATCAAAACTATAAATCGAAGACTACTAGCCAACGCACTCAAAACAGAGCTATGACTAACTACCAAAAAGTCGACTACCATGTCTCATCACCTCGTCGGCGGATCACGTGGAGAACCTGATATGTAAATCCCAATGAAGGGTTAGCTCACAGCTAGTAGATGCAAACTAACAACTAACCCTTCACACATAAATAACAATAGGGCGATCAACCCTTCATGCTATTTACACAACATGTTATATCACACGTAACAGTTCATCATTCACATAGAATTCTCATGACATCTGTAAACAAGTCATTAGCAATTCTATAAGAGATATCACATAATAATCATGATAGTATGCATATATAATGAAATACATATACATTGCATCGAGTGCCGTACATCACATACATCAGTCCAATAGCATCTCACATACCATGGTACACACATGCCAATCGCCCAACAAACGGGCCGATAACTCATTGTTCAACAACTGTGTTTATATGCAATCCGTCTCTAATGATATGCACATGCAACAACATACATAAAGTAAACATACACTACAGGACATCAGCGGTGCTCTTATGAAGTGAGTTGACTCAAATCCCAATCACGGACTTACGGATACCCATTGGACCAAAGACGATCCGACTTTCAGGCAAGGATCAAATGCCTCCTATATCCCAGTTTACACCGGTTGGATAAGACCATCACAAATCTACGTGCGCATCGTAGTTCTAGGGACTTACAACCCACAGGTCACAAGCGCCCAAGTTTGTTTTCCTTTAGGGACTCAAACCCAGGATCTCACTCAAGGTAAACCCAATCACAACCACCCTGATAAGCCACATGAAGTTCCCTAATTCATTTATATCAATTCATGGTTAACAGATAGCCCAAATATAGCCGACCATCCTAATCAAGCGGACTCGAAACTATAATGAATCACGAAAGCTCAAAAAGCTTAGTTACTGCACCACTACTCAACATTATGGTCCATCACGTCTATTAACCCGTGATGGCCTAAGTTAATCTAGTTGGTATAACATCTCTAATGTCCCTACTAAGGTCCTTTCACTCGACCAATCCTAGGGTGAACAGTCAACTCTAAACATGTTATCATAATTAAAACACTGTAAATCATGCTCAAATTTTCACCATGCACTGTACTTACCTTGCACATGCACTACGTTCACATATCTCATATCCACATCACACACAGTACTTTTCGTAACATAATCTCATTATGTATTCAAACTTAACATACTAATCACTCTCGTGTTATCTAACAAATCATAAGCACATTACCTAACAATTCATAAACATTCATTTGAGTCTACACGTGCACCCATATAGACGTGTAATCCATCACACACAACACAAAAGTTAAAACCATCATAACACATTATCACAAGTTCACACTTATATATTTTGTTTCTTAAGTCACATACGACACACACACACACAGATATATATATATATATATAGATATATATATATTTTGTTTCTTAAGTCACATAC
>JAUPMG010141014.1:0-11256 GCA_031762675.1 Pachysandra terminalis
AGATTATGTCTAATTAGTTAGGCTAATTAGGCTTCTAATCTCTCTTAGTCTGGGATCTGGGATCGGGTCATTACAGTGTTACACACTCTAAATCTAGCATTGATTGGAATTCCTAAATAGCATTATGGTGTTCCTTGCCATGGGTTAGCGTCTGAAATGAGGAGGGGACTTCCGGCAGTTCCTAGTGGCCTATGTCCGAAATTTGTTATAGTATTGAATCAGAAGAATGAGGGGCACTTAACTGGTTACATGATCTTAGTTCATCATTTATATCATACTTGCATTCTTGTTTGAGCATCTGCATGTTATCATATCATATTGCACATCATTTATCATCCGGTAACTCATTATGGTTAGACTTGGTTTATCTTGTATTATTGAATTGGTTCTGTTTTGAGTATTATTTACTTAATGATATCTTATAAAGATGGACGACAGATATGGTCTTACTCGGTATTCAAAGGTCACACGACTTATCATGTTACAGGTTATGATGAGTAGGAGCCGATAGAGACTAGATGTTGATTCGCTTCGAGACAGCAATTCATTCTTAGTTGGTGATATTGGAGTATATAGGTAGTAGGTTGTATTGTAGAGTTGATTGTAATTATTGTAATTTAATTATTGTGATTGTGACTCTTTTGAAGTCACAAGAGATTATGTAATCTTATTTCTGTCTTTGACTTCTGCACTCTGAATATTTAATAAAGGTGATGCATTTTATTTTTATACTTGTGATTTGATATGGCAATTCGCGTTTCAGAAATGGAACTCGAAGGTTGCACCTTGGGATCATCGCCTCCCACCTAGGAATTCGGGCTACTGATTTTGGGGCGTGACATTAGGCATATTAGTATAGGTGACCAAGTTTTGTGAACTTACTCAAATACCAAGTGAGATAGGAGAGAACTACATTATGTGGTGTCTGTGTGTATTACTCATACCTATGAGATTTTACTCATTATTTCTTTAGTTATTATATTATATTATTATTTTCTCATAACATATGTACAAGAATGCATTTTTGACACAAAAAGTTTTCTTAAACAAGGACTTTTGGATACAGTGAACATTTATAGATGAATCCTTAAAGGTAAAAGCTTTTACTAACCCAAGACAAAGGAGGCAGCAAGCATGCCTCCATCGCGGTTTCTTAAGGCTGGTCTGTTCCTCCAATCTACATAGCCTTCCCATCTGTTTAACTGGTGTCCTTCCTACACAGAAGAAAAAAAAAAAAAAAAATCCAGAAATTATATAAGAAGATTGAGGAGCTACAATAGAAAAAAAATCATGGTATAACCAGAAGGAAGAGAAAGAGAAGAACAGTAGTTAGTAGTAAAAAAGAAAATAAGACGAACCCACCATTTTTCTTTTGATTAAAGCTTGTTGGGTTTGGATCTCAGGTGAGAAGAGAGAAAGAACAGCTTGATCAGACAAATTTTTGAAATCAAGTAATGATGAATGAATGGTGTCTGATTTAAAGGTCGGAGAAGAAGGCCAGGGGGCTTAAGAGACCATGTAGAAAAGGACTACTCATGAGTGATGATCCCCACAAAACATGCTTCTATTGTGCTTCCATTTATAACATTGTTAGTGTAAATACACTCTCCACGAAATAAAGAAAGAAAAAAAAAAAAATTAGAAGAAGGAAAGAAAGCCTCTTCTTATCTGGTATATTGGTTGGTTATAAAGATAAAGATATATACATCGAGAAGGGAAGAAGATTGCACCCAAAAAAAAAAAAAAGAGAGAAGGGAAGAAGAAAAGGTAAAAAAAAAAAAAAAAAACGTAAATGGGAATCCAATCCTCCCACCAAGTTGAAAATTTTGGGTTCCCATTTGTCTAGTTTGACCACCAACAATCAATAATAAATGAAAAGGAAGAGATGCCCCCCCTCCTAGTTATAGCATGTTGGGTTGGATTATTTAAGTGATCAGGTATTATCTACAATCGCATTGCCAAAAGCAGTCGACCTTTCCATATCTTATATATTGTTATCATTTATCACTTGTTATTATATGATAAAAAAATTATTCTTTAATACTCTGTAGATGGCCCGAATGAACTGTCTTATATGGACGATCCACTTCGTACCACGTATCATTTATGCGAAGCATTTGAACCGCAACTCCTGGTTTCATGCAAAGTTTCAAGGATTGGACCGGTCTGATTTGTATTGGGATCGTCCTGGACTAGTCCGATTCCAAGCCGCGATACAATAGTTGTATCGTGAGGCTTTGGATCAGACTGATCCAATTAATACTGATACAAACCGATCGTTACAATCGATCTAATATTTTTTTATTTTTTTTTAATTTATAAATTAAACGATCCAACCGGTATCACTATGGAACGGTCCAATCCAAAGTCACGATACAAGAGTTGTATCGTGAGGCTTTGGATCGGACTGGTCCAACCGATATCAGTACGGACCGACCAATACAACTCATCCAACCGATCCAATTTTTTTTTTTTTTTTTTAAATTTATAAATTGAATGATCCAACCAGTATCGCTTTAGACTAGTCCAGTACCGACAGAGCTGTCA
Organism: Pachysandra terminalis; assembly: GCA_031762675.1. Classification (NCBI taxonomy): domain Eukaryota; kingdom Viridiplantae; phylum Streptophyta; class Magnoliopsida; order Buxales; family Buxaceae; genus Pachysandra; species Pachysandra terminalis. The sequence continues at coordinate 2,548 of JAUPMG010141014.1, forward strand.
ACGAGCCAAGCTTGAGCTTTATAATTAGGCTTGCGAGCCAAGCTTGGGCTCCAAAAAAAGCTCAACGAGCTTGAGCCCGAAAAAGCTCATCGAACTTGAGCCGAGCTTGGGTAGACCCGATTTCCCACCTTGCGTCTTCATTGTCTTCACGAAAACATTATCCAATCAATTGATCCACATGCACAAGCATAGTGCGTTGCAACATTACGATGCGTTTTTTTTCCCAGGGTTGTCTATGATTAATTGAATTAAGGTTCTTTATATGATGCATTGAACTGTGTTTTCTGGCTGAGCACATGAGAGATGGCTACAAATAGAGGTATCAATTGGTTCCATCTGAACTAAAACTGATCGAACCAAACCTAAGAAAATTGGTTTGGTTTGGTTTGGTTTTATTTCCATTTCAATTCGGTTATAGTTTAAAAAATAATAAATCAAATTAGTTTGGTTCATGCTGATGCTGGATTTGAGTTGCTTAATAAAAAATAAATTATGGAATCTGCTATCTCGTCGATATTATCAATTTTTTGTTTTGATTTGTCCTTTTTTATTTGATAAGATTTTCTGAGTGTCGAGAACGTTCCAATCACTCGCCTAAAATGATAAAACAACCGTACAAATTACATTATGTCGATTCTAAAAAAAAAAAAATGTGATATGCAAGAAAAGAGAAACAAGCAGCAATAAAAACATTTACGTAGTTCAGCCAATTGCCTAAATTCATAGATGTCAAGTAGGTAATTTTTCTCTTTATTCATTGAAGATTGTACAATAGCTTCTTTGCATGATGAACATTACAACAAAATAGATGCGCAAGAGAGAGATAGGAGAAGAGGAAGTTTCATCTCATATTACATAGCAATAAGACACACGAGAAGAGAGAGAGGAGAAAAATGAAAGGAAACAAAAGTGTTTTCATCTCTGTTCCTTGTGTGTTTGAACTGTCGCATTTTTCGATTTTTATTTCTATATGCTTTGATTTTTGATTTAGTCAAATGTAATCAGATTTTTTTTTTTGGTTCTATTTTTTAGTCTGTTTCAGCTCAGATTGGTGCGGTTTTTGATTTAGGTCACTTTAGCTGGGTTTGGTCTTAGTTTCACCAAACCGAACATTGAACCATCAGATTTGTTTTGGTGTCTAGATGATAGACAAGAATATACCAGCATAACAGGAACTAGGATCTTTTGTTATAAAGATCCCATGTTATACTCCTGTTATGTAAATAGGAGCATAACACTTGCCCTTGGGGCTCATCACAGTGGGCCTTCTAAGGTTCACTTTTTTCTAAGGTTTTTAAATTGACAGGTGAATAATGGATTCCAAGGACACGTGTCATGGCCCTGTTTACATAACATGAGCGTATCAAGAATCTTTATAACAGAAGATCCCTGTCCGCATCACAACCTATGTCTCCTATGCATGCTTTTTCAATCTTTTGAACCAATGTCAAGAGCAATTCCTTTGTAGCATGAGCTCTTTATAGCACTGTGTAGCACTTTCTCCGTAAATAAGTGTTATGTCGCTGCAAAGACACATGCTTCCTTAGATGTTAACATAGGTGTACCAAGTTTTCCAAGTTCAACATGATTTAAATCTATGGTTGCATGCGTTCTCATTGATAGAAAAAGTGCTACACGATACAACAAAGAGCACGTATTGCAGTATTGTAGCTGATCCGCGCCTATATATCTTTCTTTATAAAGCTCCTCCTAAGTTTTAAATATGACTTTGTTATTAGATTACAACATATATATATATTATATATTTTCCTAAAAGTTTGGAGGGCCAGATGGCAATGCGCCGGTTAAACGGGTAATTTGCCAGTTCCGTCTCGCCTCTAATGATTAGGGTTTTATAACCTAAGAATCAGATTAGGTTTTGGCTCAACTCGCCTTATTGTCATTTACCTATGTTTTAAATATATATTTTATATATAAATTGATATTTAATAAGTAAATATATTTAAAAAAGCCTTGTAACCGAGTCAAATATGTCCGCCCCATTATCACAGGTAAGTAGGTCAGTCAATGGGTCAGATTTGGACCGAATTGCAACTGATCCGAATTCGATCCAATAGTGAAAACCAAAAATCCAAATCCAATCTGTAATCCAACGGATTACGAAATAGGTGATCCAAATACGATCCGATAGTGAAATCAAAATATTCGAATTCGAATTCGATCCGATTACCTGTAAATTGTATATTTATATATATATCTCTAATATATATATGTAATCGAGAATTGGTGGGATGGTAAGGCACTAGGATTTTTAACCAAAGGTGCAAGGTTCAAATTTCTCCAATGTTTGTTTTCATTATAAATTGCAATCCGACCTTTATCGGATCGGATAAATAAACACCCGAGTTCGATCCGAAATATTTTCGGATCGGATCATTTTTATTCGGATGGGATCACTAAAATCCTATACCAAATCCGGATTGGATCCAGATCATGATCCGGTTCGTTGAAAGTAAGGAACGGATTTGGTATTAGTCTTCTTTGAAGGCGGGTTAGGGCTTGTCAAAACCCGACCCCGACCCGTCACTGCCAGTGGAGATATTTTCTTGCTTTTTTCCCAAAACAGAAGCTTGAAAGAGTACGTAACGTAGTTTGTTTGTTTGTTTGTTTGCTTTTTTTTTTGAAAGAGTGCGTAACGTAGTTTGTTTGTTTGTTTGCTTTTTTTTTTTTTTTTTTTTTTCTATTTTCTTTTATCGATAGGCATTTTATTTCCTTTTTCTTTTATTTAACGAGTAAGTCTAATACCTTATTTTTTTCTTATATCAACCAATTTTTTTAATTTTTTTTCTTTTTTTCTTTGGGTAGAAAGTGTTCTATTAGCATGTGATCCCTTATAATGAATATGTGAAATTATGTATGTATTTGTATTTTATTACATTTATTTGACTTTTTTGCATTTTTTATTATTTTTCTCATATTTTTCATATTTTTTTGATTTTTATTATATTTTAATATATTAAAATATTTTTGTATTTGAATTTTCTGTATTTTTTATGATTTTTCTCATATTTTTTATTTTTATTATATTTTTAGTATATGGATATATTTTTATACTGACCAGCTGGTAACTAGGACCGAGTTACTCGAATAGGTACACTTCCGAGTTACTAGCCCTGTCCGAGGTTTTTAAACACTGATTACAACACACACCAAATCTAATTCAAAATTCTCAGTTCAGAACCATTCACATTGAGACTCTTGTTCTAATAAAAGGAACAAGTTTGAAATGTTAGGAATGAATAAATGAGCTTTTACATTGAGGCTCTTATTTCAAGGTTGGGCTTGAGAGATTTGGGATTTACTAGTGCAGTATGGAAGGGGGTGTGCTATGTGAGAGAGAGGTTTGGTCGAATCCTGTGTAAGCAATGCAGAGAGAAAGAGAGAGAGAGAGAGAGAGAGAGAGAGCTTACATGGTTTATTGGCATCAATGGAAGAACAGTAAAAAATTGAGCGCAAGAGAAGACCTTTTTTTTGCTGGCAGAGAAGACGAGTTTTGTTACGAGAAAAAACCATTTTATTTTAAAAGGTCAATTTAGTCAATTAACAAAAATAAATAACATAAGTTAATGAATTTTAACATCAGGGGTATAACTACAACGATTATGATAAATAGAGGGTATGGATACAAATACAAAAAATAAGAGGGTATAAATGCAAATACATCATAGTGTAGGGGTATGGGTGCAACGAGCCCATTTTTTTTATTATCAATTGTGTGACATTTTATTTTTAATGTGATAAATATTAGACATGATAATTGTCACGTCCCTGATCCAATAGCATGGATCCCTAGGTGGGATGACAGATTGGTATCAGAGCCTAAGGTTTTACTACAGAGTAAGTTTATTATAAGATTAGAGAACTTAGGAATCACATAGAAACCAGAAGCTCAGATGGAGGAACATAGAAATCAAATTTAGGTTGTGTGTTGATTGTTTTATGTGGACACTTATGCATGCGAACATTAAGATAGAAGGAGCGAGATTAGAGATCTAATGATTTTATGTGAAATTGTAGATGGCTGGAAGAAGGGGAAGGTCAGTGGCAAGAGAGGCTTCATCCTCCGGGACGAGAGCGGACACTGACCCACAATTGTCCGGTATCTATCAGATCTTGGGGGATATTGCTACGATCCAGAGGGATCAGATGCAGAGGACAGAGGAGAGGCAGTTGGTAGTGGCTCTTATTGCGTGGCTTGAGCGGTTCAAGAAGTTATCGCCGCCCACGTATGGAGGATTGGGTGAGCCGAGTGGGGCTTAGGATTGGCTCCTGGACGTGGAGAGGATTTTCCTCACGATGGGATGTCCGGATGATCAGTGTCTGTCGCTAGCCACCTTCATGCTGAAGGGAGAGGCTTTGCATTGGTGGGACATGGTAGAGCGAGCACTCGCTGCGACCATGACATAGGAGTCCTTCCGAGAGCAGTTCTTGGATACTTATCTGTCGACAAGCTATCGTCGACAGATGGCTCTGGACTTCATGATGCTAGAGCAGGGTTCTCACACGGTGGCTCAGTATGAGGCCAGATTTGCTATGATGTTGCGGTATGCTCAGCACATGGCGGCGAACGAAGCGGATAAAGCCACTAAGTTTGAGGAGGGAGGGCCTGAGGACGACTGTGCGATCCAAGGTGGTACCTAGATACCCAAGACATATGCGAGCATTCTAGAGTGTGCGCGATATGTGGAGAGAGACTTGGACCGAGCTACGGAGCCGAGGGACAAGCCTACGCAGAACAAGGATAGTCGCTTTCAGCCTTACCAGAAGCGACAAGGCTCCGACCGATGTCAGAGAAATGACAGACCTACTAAGACTCCGCCTGCTGATACAACTACCCTTGCAACACGAGATGCTCAGAGGCAGCCTCTACAATCTCAGCAACAACAGTTTTCCTAACGCGACCGACGGGTGTGCTACAACTGCGGGAAGCCAGGCCACGTAAAGCGGCACTGCCGACTTGCGACGAGGACAAATGGTAGACACGCTCCTCCTCAGCCAGCACCGAATGGCAGGACCAATGCCATGGCTAGCACTTCATTAGCTCCCAGAGACGACCGTGCGTCTAACGCAGTTGTCGAAGGTACTCCACATCTATTCCATACCCCTGCACATGTTCTCTTTGATTCTGGAGCGTCTCATTCGTTTATTTCTAGTTCATTCATGCTTTTCTTGGGCCTAGAACCTAGTATGCTACGGAATCCTTCACAAGTGGTTAACCCAGGAGGAGGTATAGCTACTCTACACCGGGTATGTCTTGCCTTTGTGGTTAGAGTAGGAGAGTCAAACTTGGAGGCCGAATTGATTGTTTTAGACATGGTAGATTTCGATGTGATCTTCGGCATGGACTGGCTTGCTGCCTATCATGCCAGGGTTGATTTCTTCGAGAGACTGTTGGTTTCGATCACCTTGGGGGTAGGCGACTCACGTTTCTCGGGACCGAGAAGGATGAGTATCAGACAGAGTTCTTGGGTGCAACGTATCGGGGAAAACAGTTATCCATGAGGGGTATTCCCATAGTCCGAGAGTACGGTTCTGTTTTCCAATAGATTCTGGGATTGCCACCTAGGAGAAATGTAGACTTCTGCATAGATTTGATGCCCGGCACCTCTCCTATTTTGCTTGCGACCTATTGGATGGCTCCGACAGAGTTATGCGAGTTGAAGGAGCAGCTAGACGGATTGAGTTCTCTTGGCTTCATTAGGCCAAGTACGTCTCCATGGGGTGTACCAGTGCTTTTTGTCAAGAAGAAGGACGGATCACTTCGCCTCTGCGTGGATTATAGGCAGTTGAAATGGGTCACAGTGAAGAACAAGTACCCTCTGCCCAAGATTGATGATCTGTTCAACCAGTTGAGGGAAGCTCAGTATTTTTCTAAGATAGATCTGAGATTGGGTTACCATCAACTGAGGATCAAGGAGGAGGATACCCACAAGACGACCTTTCGCACTTGTTATGGACATTACGAGTTTGCAGTGATGCCATTTAAGTTGACGAATGTGCCAGCGGCATTCATGGATCTGATGCACCGTGTGTTCAGACCTTACTTGGACCAGTTTGTTGTTATCTTCGTAAACGACATCTTGATCTATTCAAGGTCTAGAGAGCAGCATGATGAGCACCTCAGGATTGTATTGCAGACTCTGTGTGAGCACCAGTTGTACACCAAGTTAAAGAAGGGCGACTTTTGGAGGGATGAGGTGAAATTTCTTGGTCATGTGGTTTGCAGGAGTGGCATCTCCATGGATTCATCGAAGGTGGATGCAGTTCTAGGTTGGGAGCGACCGAAGAATGCATCGAAGATCAGGAGCTTCCTCGGTTTGGCGGGTTACTATAGGAAGTTTATAGAGAAGTTTTCCACTATAGAAGCACCTTTGACCCGACTGACCAGGAAGGAGGTGAGATTCGATTGGAATGATCAGTACGAGGCAACATTTGAGGAGTTGAAGAAGAGATTGACTACAGCTCTAGTTCTTGTCATACCAGTCAGTGGCCAGAAGATGGAGGTGTATACGGATGCATCCTTGTAGGGATTGGGAGCAGTTCTCATGCAGAACAGGAGAGTTATGGCTTACGCATCGCGACAACTTAAGACTCATGAGCGTAACTACCCTACTCATGATCTTGAGTTGGTCGCAGTTGTCTTTGCTCTGAAGTTATGGGCATCACTATCTGTATAGAGAGGAGTTCGAGTTGTATTCATACCATAAAAGTCTGAAATACATATTCACGCAGAAGGACCTCAACATGCGCCAGAGGAGGTGAATTGAGTTGTTGAACGATTATATTTCGACACTCAACTATCATCCTGGGAAGGCGAACGTTGTTGCTGATGCTTCGAGTTATAGACCTCGAGGAGTACTAGCTCAGTTGATGTACCAGGAGTGGAGCCTGCATCGTACCTTAGTAGATCTGAGAGTTCTCCCAGTAGATTGGCACAGAGGGAGTATTCTGTTTAGTATGGTTGCCAAGCCTTTGTTGGAGCTTTGTATTGTGGCTAGTTAGAGGACAGATCATGAGTTACAGTTGCTAGCTGCAGATGACGGGAAGCCAGAGTGGACTGTACACGCAGATGGGCTGATCAAGTACCAAGGTAGACTATGTGTGCCTGATGATCAGCAGATCAGGAGAGATCCTGGAGGAGTCACATAGTTCACGGTATTTTGTACGCCCATGGAGTACGAAGATGTACCGTGATCTGAGGATGAACTTCTGATGGCCAGGTATGAAGAAGGAGATAGCTCAGTTTGTAGCGAGATGCCTCACTTGCCAGCAGGTAAAGACCGAGCACCAGAGATCAGCTGGATTATTGCAGTCTCTGCCTATATTTGAGTGAAAGTGGAAGCACATCACTATGGACTGTGTGGTGGGTTTACCGAAGACTCAGGGACACTGGACTCGATTTGGATGATAGTTGATAGACTCACCAAGTCTGCCAATTTCTTTCCAGTCAGGACTTCAACTACGGCAGAGGAGATCGCTAGGCTTTATGTACGAGAGATAGTGCAACTTCATGGGGTGCCAATCAGCATAGTCTCAGACCGGGGTTCACTGTTCACGTTGAGGTTCTGGGAGAGTTTGCAGAAGGTCATGGGTACTCAGTTAGACTTCAGTACTGCCTACCATCCCCAGACAGATGATCAGACTGGTGAATCAGGTACTTGAGGATATGCTGCGAGCTTGTGCGATGGACTTCGGTGGTAGTTGGGGATAATATCTACCTCTGGTGGAATTCTCTTACAACAATAGCTATCACTCGAGTATTGGCATGGCTCATTTTGAGGCACTATATGGGAGGCCGTGTCATTCACCTGTCTGTTGGGCAGAAGTTGGTGAGAGCGGCATTCTTGGACCGGAGCTAGTCCAGGAGACTACAACTAAGGTGAAGCTGATCAGAGACAGATTGAAAACGACACAGAGTAGACAGAAGAGCTACGCTGATCGGAGGAGGAGAGACCTTGAGTTCGCTATTGATGATTATGTATTTCTCAAGGTGTCTTCAATGAAGGGAGTTATGCGCTTCGGCCGTAAAGGGAAGCTTGCACCGATGTATGTCGGACCTTTCCATGTACTCGAGCGTATCGGACGTGTGGCGTATAGAGTTGCCCTACCTACGCAGCTTTCTGCTATACATGACGTGTTCCATGTGTCACTACTGCGGAAGTATGAGCCCGACCCGTTACATGTGGTGGATTGGAGTCAGTTGCAGCTACGTGAGGACATGTCCTACGTAGAGCATCCTATGCGAGTATTGGACAGGAATGAATAAGTCTTGAGGACCAAGACTATTCCTTTGGTGAATGTTCAGTGGAGTCATCATGACGAATTTGAAGCTTCATGGGAGCTGGAATCTGAAACGTTATCCAAAACTGTTCATGAATTAAGGTGCATAATTTTGGGGACGAAATTATTTTAAGGAAGGTAGGTTGTAATGACCTAAATTCCTTAAATTTATTTTCCCCATTTTATTATATTAATTATTGATATTTTAATTGGTAGAATTAGTATGGTTTATGAATTAACTTAAACTAAGGGTGAAATTATATATAAAGCTTTGAAGTAAGGCGTCTTAGTGTAATTACCTAAACTATTAGTTTGTAATTTCACAATGTTGTAACCAATTCAAACGCACGAGATGTGCGTTGAACTGGTCTTGGAAACGTGGTGTTGGACGTGGGGTTATGGGAGGGA
>JAUPMG010141025.1:0-11255 GCA_031762675.1 Pachysandra terminalis
GGTGCATCAGAACCCCGCAATATGGGTTATATGGTCCGGCTTGGACTTTGGGGAGCTGGAACATGTTTTCTTGATTTCCGTGATTTTTTAGGTGTGCTTTTTGTTTCCTTGCTCTATTTCTCATTTTGTTTACCTTTTTCAGTTGTTAAATTTCTGCTGTAGACTAGCTATTTCATGTGCTAGGCAATTTCAATTTTCTTGTGGCAACACTGCTTAACTAGATTGAAGAGAAAAGTTTACTAGATCTTTTATCATAGATAATGGAATTTATTTGATAAAGTTATTGTTTAATAGCATCTCGATTACAATCATGGTTCAAAATATCGTATTGCGGTAGTGTATCAGTCTTTTGTAAAACGGATATGTATCGGGATACATGTAGATACACTGTAAAAATCATGTATATGGTTGATATACATGGAAAATGATGAATACTTAAAACAAGACCCATGTAAATGCAAAGATAAGCTAAAAATATGATAAATTAACATGTTTTTCATATGATACATCCACACAATATATATTAACATGGAAACAAATTGTTATGTGTGCAGACTCATGGAAACTCTTAATAAACTTGATTAAATGTTTAGAAAAGTTATAATGTATCGGGTGAACTATAAAATACAAAGAAAATCATACATATCTAGTGGAATCAGTTACCTATAAGTAACATGATGTAATCAGGTTTAAGAAATATAAGCATACTTTCAAACATCAATAAACAGACTCAAAATCCATTGAGAATATCTGAGAACGAAAAAGAAAAGTTCTATTACCTATAAAATGCATCATTCAAACAAAAAACCTTCTTATTCGATAGTCTTCAGAGAATGGAATTAACGAATGAAAGAAGGAGAAGGAAAAGGAGCTCTCTCTCCTCTCGCATTCCTTCTATTTTATTTTCTTTTTTCTTTTGTGAAATTAGGTTAGTATTGCTTTTATTTGTGTGTTTTTTATTTTTTATTTTTTCTGATCTTTGCTTCTTTATGAGAGTGAATATGGAGAAGATTAGTCTCTTGGGGATCCAAATGGCTAGAGAGAGTGGAGATTTTTGGGAGGTTGCTTGGGTGTCGGGTGGAGGAGTGGCCTATCAAATATTTAGGAAGGCTTCCTGGTGACAGTCCCCGTAGGTTTGTTTTTTGGGACCCTATAGTTAAAAAGATGGAGAATAGACTAGCCTCATGAAATAAATCATATTTATCTCTAGTTGGGAGGCTTACCCTGATTCAAGCTTCCTTGGCCCGTCTTCCTACTTATTTCCTGTCTATGTTCCAAATCCTAGTGAGAGTAGTTAAGATTATTGAGAAACTTCAGAGAGACTATTATGGGATGGGGTAGAAGGGGGGCGAAAAAGGAACCGCTTGGTTAAGTGATCCACAATCTGTAAAAGCAAACATGAAGGTGGTCTCAATTTAGGGAACATTCCCATGCATAATCGGTCCTTGTTTGGCAAATGGCTATAGAAGTTTAGTATGGACACCAATTCTTTGAGTTCAAAAGTGATTTCTAGCAAATATGGGATTCATGTGAATTGGTGGGACATTAATCCCCGTGCTCGAATTTTATCTGATAGTCCTTAGAAGGCAATTTCGGATATTGCTCCAGTATTTTATCAGCACACTACTCTCTTCTGTGTCGGTAACGGGCCCCGAGTCTGTTTTTGGTTGGACATTTGGTGGGAGAAACTACGTTTGCTGTCAAATTTCCCCGGTTGTGTATGTTGGTCAGGAACAAAAATTCTCTAGTATCTGATATGCGTTCGTGGTCCCCTTCCAGGTTGGATGGAACCTAGATTTTTGACGTGATCCTATCCTAGGATAGCGGAGTTGGTGGAGTTAGCCGATTTGTTCGAATTCCTGAAGTCTGTTTTCATTTACCCTTCCATTCCCGACTGTCGTATTTGGTCCCTTGAGGCTAATGGCAAGTTTTCTACTTGCTGTTTCTTTAAGTTCTGTTGGTCTGATTCTAAGTTTTATTTCGCCCCTTTTCAACCTTTCAAGGTTTGGAATCCCCGTCTGTCTCCTAGGGTTAGAGCCTATGTTTGGACTACCATGCTGTACAAAATCAATACTTGTGATATGCAAGGTTTACAGTGTCGATGTGGCCAGACATGTCACCAGTCTGCTCTGGCGACATGGAGAAAACTGGGGAAATTGGAGGGAAAAGTGGGGAAATCTTAGGTTTTTGATGGATTTTTTGCCCCAAACTTTAAGTATGTCTAATTAAGGCCTAAATGCATCCAAATACATCAAAAAATGCAAAGCAAATGCTTACACATTAAAAGTCATTACTTGAGGGGGTCAACTTACATGCTGTCGGGTCTGTAAGCTGTAAAAAAAAGATGCTGCATCTAATTAAGCTACACTAAAAGTGAATGTAAGTCGATTAAAAGATATATAAAACTAGAAATCAAGTGCCATATCTATGAGGGGGAAAAGGGAAATATGGGGGAAATGATGGGGAAATCTGGGGAAATGTGGGATTTTTGATGAGTTTTCCCCCCAAGTTTTAAATAACCCTAAGTAGTGTCTAAATACATCATAGTACATCAAAAAACTGCAAAAACAAATGTCTAAGATTTTTTTAATTTTAAAAAAAAATTCAAAAAAACTGAAAATTTCCCCCATGTCGCCCATGTTGCTGACATGTTGCCGTGTTGCTCACGTCGCCGCAAAACGACATAATACCCATATGTCGTGTCGTCACCTGGGGATTTGGCGACATGTCGCCGATATTGCATTCCTTGGTGTTTTGCTTCAGAGGAAACGGAAGAAGTGCGCTCTCTCTCCTAATATGTGTGTTTTATGTGCAGGAGGGATGGTGAATCGATTGACCATCTTTTTCTTCACTATGAGGTGACTTGGCAGATTTGGTTTCATTTTCTCCAAAAGATGGAGGTGGATTGGGTTATGCCTCCTAGGATATTTGAGGGCAAAGAGGTGAGTTTGCAGAGCTTAATTGAGATATGTATGTTTAGGGTGAACTCGTGGATGGTGGTGTTACTAGAGTTTAGAGGCATTTTTGTTGATGACATATCCTGGGAGTGGTCAGTTGTAAGTTCTTCATCGCCTTGGCATGTTAGATGTAGGGCTATTAGGCACCCTCCTGGTAAGATCACCATCAAGATGAATTTTGATGGTCTTCCCAAGGAAACCCGGGTCCTTCAGGAGTGCGAGGGGTCTTTAGGGATCATCAGGGGAGGATCCTTCATTCTTTTCGGGCCCTATTGGTGAGGGAGACTCCACCTGTGTTGAATTAATGACTCTAATTATTCGATAAAAGGAGCAAAGGCTCTGGATTGTGGCCGTTGGTGGTGGAGAGAGATTCCACATCAGGTATCTCGTCGATGGGATTGGATAGGACATGTCCTTGGATGTTCATCCAGTTGGTTCGGTTGGCTTGGTGTTTTGGCAAGGGTCTAGTTGTTTCTTATACACATATACCATGCACAACTAAGGATGAGGCTGATAGGATGGCAAGAGAGGTGTAACAAAAAGGATACTATATTCAGGACCTCCTGTTGTGGTGAGGACTTTGACGAATGAGATTGGAGTTGATTGCATATTTTCCTCTATTTGTTCTTTAATATATGCCTTTACATTTTTGTTTACTTATCGTGATCATAAATTATGATCATTGTATATAATTTCTGATTTTAATAATTAATGAGTTGCCGGTTAGTTATCAAAAAAAAAAAAAAAAATACTTCGTATGCTTGGGGATCTCCATTTCTCCATTAACATGCTAATCCTTTTAGGTAACACTTGATCAACTTCAACTAGAGCAGCAAAAAAAAAAATCCAAATGGTCTGTCTATCACCAAAAATACTTCATATGCTTGGGGATCTCCATTTCTCCATTAACATGCTAATCCTTTTAGGTAACACCTGATCAACTTCAACTAGCGCAGAAAAAAAAAAATCCAAATCTGCCTTATGAAGCTGCGGTATATGAATAAATGATCGATCGATTCTCAATGACCTCTACACACTAGACAAATATGTGGGGATAGATCTTCCCTCTCTCTCTCTCTCTCTCTCTTTTAACATATCACGTGTGGATCCTGTAAAGAATGGAAATCCTTACAAAAGCCTCTACTTTGGGAGGAATGAATGGTTTCAGACTTTACAAGAAGGAGAAGGGGTCAGTGTAGAGAATGTGAAAGAGGAATTTAGTGGTAAAGACACTGCTAGAATCGAGACACCAAGCTCTAGAATCAGGAGTGTATTGGTCTATGAATACATCCGTGAGATACTCTAAAAGACTACCCAATTCACCTCATTCGTTCGGATGCAATTCCCTCCTAAATTCCAGGTTCCAAGATAGTCGCATGGAGGACCAAGAAAGTATATAAAAAAGGAAGGTCTGCATTTGTTGAAAAGGATTATAGAGTCTAAATAACCGGTTACCAAAGAGGACTCTCCTCACCAAATATCATGCCAGATTAGGATACGAGTACCACTCCCTACACAAAATCTAGTATGCTGGTAAAACAATGGAGCAAGAGTAGGTATGGCCTTCCAAGGGCTACTATTATGAATCCGTGCATTTTTGGTTTATGTTCCATCCATTGCCATGAGTGCCATATTTGCTAGATCTTACCTTAATCGCAATGCATTTCTTTCTGTACTAAAATGCCATTGCCGTTTACCAACCAGTGAATAATTGTGGGTCAGCATGTTTCCCAGATTCAATCCCCTTTCTTACTCCTGCAAACCATGTCCACTTCGCCAGATGATTCTTCCTATATTACCCACTTTCATATAAGAAACCTCTCTTAATTTTCTCAATCATCTTGGCAACCTTAACTTGAATCCTATATATGGATTGGTTAGTAGGTGGGGAGGCAAGAGAGAGCTGATGGCATTAATGTGATCCTACCTCCCAAAGACATGGTTCAAAATATAGTAAGAAGGGTAGCATATCAGTCGGTCAAAAAATGGATATGTATCGAGATACATATCGGATACGCATGAAAATGCTATAAAATTATGGATACGGTGGATATGCATGGAAAATGGTGGATACTTAAAACATTGCTCATTTAGATGCAAAGATAAGTTAAAAAAAATAATGGATTAACTTGTTTTTCATATCATATACCCATGCTCATAAATTAATGCGGAAACAAACCGATACACAAGCAGGCGCATGAAAAATCAAAAAAGATAGCCATCTAGATCTATGGATTTTACTTGAAATCCATAGATCCTTATAATAGAAATCCGAAACATGCTTTTGGACAAAAAATATAATTTAAAATGAAAAAAATACTCTTACAATGACATACCTCTAAAAGCCATCAAGAAGGAGAAGTGCTGTTTAAGTTAGCTGCTTCCAATCAAACTAAGAAGGTTTTGGGATGTAACTGGCATTTTACATGTAAAAAACCCCGAGGCATTGCATGTATCGAGTATATTTACATATAGAATGTATTGACCGATACTGTCGTTGTGTTATATGTATCGACTTATTATATAATGTAGAAATTAGCTTATCCTAAGTACACCTGTGTATCATGTCGACATGGTAGATACAAGATACGTATCTTCTGATAAGATGATATATTTTGAACCATGCCCAGAGATATACAGTTCCTTTCATGTAGCTAATCTTCAGTCCATTTTCTCAATAATGGGTGACTAGAACAACAGTGATCTAAGACTCTAGTCCAAAGGAAGACCTAAATACCTAATAGGTAGCTCTGCCACATTACACCCTAATAGCTAGCTAGACCGAGATGACAATGGAACGCTACGAGTGGGGCGAGCGCTTGCTAGCGCAGTGAAGCAGCTTGTGGGCCGGCCAAGATAAGCTTGGTGTACAGGACTCAGAGTGAGTATCCTGTTGAGATATCGTGTTGGGGTGCTTGTGAGTTGGTTTGGCATTCGAATGGTTTACGCTGGCCTTAATTAGAAGAAGGTTGATGCGCCGCATGGTCGTTTTGGTGTGACAAAAAGTATGGCCGTGACACCAAGCCAGATTAGTCTTCGTTTGGGATCTCCCCCACCACCTCGCCCACAATGCACAACTTAAGGAATCGATAACTCTCTGGATTAGGTAGATGAGAGCATGATACACAACCAGAGCTGCCATCACTAGAACATATCCATTGCGTGTCCTCTGGCCATCTAAACAAATCGTATCCCCCTGTAGTACTAGGCCTGAAGTTCGTGATCGACTCAGACTGGCCAGAATCCAATCTCCTTCCATGCTCTTCAGCTTCGTTACTAGGATGCAGCCCCAATCTCCAGTACAACACCTCATACATACTCCTCAACCCTAAACTCTGATTACCTGTTGGACAGATGATGACTCTCCGTCATCCTCTGTTCACTTGTAGCGACAAAAGAAGAAACACACCTCTAGCGTTCTTACCTTTTGATAACAACCACACCCTTTCGCCGATTCCTCGGTGACTGAAGAAATGGGCTTTTGATTGTTCGGCTAAGACCGCAACAACTCCATTGACCAACCGAGCGATTTCCATTAAAAAAAAACAAAAAAGACAAAAACCCAAGCGACTTCCTCTTTGGAAACAGAAATTTCTGTTAAAAACCCACAAAATCTCTTCACAATCCGTAATGATAGGGATGATTCTCTCCAGAGATTTAACTCATATGATTTTTCTTCAATCACAAAGAAACGTCTTTCCATGAGTTTTGCACTGTTTTTGTATTCTTCCTTTCCATCTGGCCAGGTACTTGGAATATTTTAATGGCTTCATCTTTTTTCAGTATTTCATTTACGATTTCCAACTTTTGGCTTGCCAACTCTAATGAAAAATATTTTAATGGCTTCATTGTCTTCAATACTTCATTTATGATTTCCAAATTTTGGCTTGCCAACTCTATTGAAATCATAGTGTTCATGCTTCGCATGGGCTTGAACAATTGATAGATCGTCAACTTGATCAATAACTTGATTCACTAGGATTCACTTCAGATGATTCATATTCACATGTATCCTTGGCTCATCTGAAACATCACAAGAGTTGGTTTTTTCGTTCTCCAGAAATGTATTGGATCCATCGCCACTCTCTTTTCTTTCGCAGGATTCGATGTAGGTATTATGTGCAGTTGGAAAATTTTACCATCCATATGAAAATCGTAGGAGCAGGCCTGCTGGGTTTGTAGACAGCTCCTCATTTCTCCATCCATGGTTTTCCAAGCAAAACATGACAATCCAATGTTTGGACATAAAAAAAATTGTACACCAAACATAATCAAAAGATATATTTTGAAGAGAAAAACATACCAAAAATTGGCCTTTCAGTGTGTAAACCTTGTTCTCAACTTCTCATTCACGGCTGTTATCTTCTCAACAGCTTCTTCAGAAATAAAATTATCGGTGCTTTCTGCATTGATCTTGATATTAGCAAGTTTTCGAAAAATCTCGACTCTGATGGAAGTTTGAATTTCCATCTTGCAAGTCTATCCCAAAAGATTAGAACTTGTTCTAATATCAAACTGATGCGGTACAAGTATTGCATGGGAGTGCAGCAGTGAGAGAATGTTTAAGGAGAAGGCAAGAAAGAGCATACTAACTGTCATGGAGAATACAAACTATTATGAAGGAATGCAAACGCCGCTATCACATAATTCACATTCTTAACCAGGGAAACAAATAAATTTTTATTAGTTTTTGTCCTTCTCCAATATGCAATAAGGCCTTTATATAGGCTTGTTTACCAACCTTAAACTTAATAATAGACTCCTAACCCAATATATATAGTTAGAAAGTCCTAAAAACGCTAAAATACACTCAAAATGCCTTCTAAAACTAGAATTAGAAAACCATAAAAAAATCCATAGTTAGAAAATCCTAAAAACACTAAAATACACCAAAAATAACTTCTAAAACTAGAATTAGAAAATCATATAAAAATCCACCCGACTTTCTTAAATACAGAAAATCTAAAATACGACAAAAATTGACCCTACTATAATATATAGTATTCCTATAAAGAGCTTTTAATGTCTTCTCTTGATCCCATGCATTTGTGTCCCATTGTAGTACAATACTTCTACATTTGTTTCGTTAAAAAGTTCAAGAGAATTCCTTTCAGGGATATAATGAGTGACTGGAGGGCTGTCTTGAGTCCATGCTGAGATGCACACTCCATGTCTAGATGTTGGATTCTACCTTGTTTTGGTTAGGTGAAGCTGAATTTTGATCAATTCTCATTGAGCAACATGGGGACTACAGTAGCCGGTAGCATCTTCAAAGATCACGTAAGACAGGTTTTTCATATAATTTTTGGGTTGATTGGCCAAGGGAACCTACTAGAGCTGAGACCCTTGCTTTGCTCCTTGGTTTGTGGGAATGCATGAATCTTGGCCTTAACAACATTTTGGCAGAAGGGGACTCCTCTGATGTTAGTGGTCCATGGTAGCTTGCTCTTGGCGAAAATAGATTTATTGCCTCTCAAACCGGGTTTCTTGGTTCCAAAGGAATGTTAGTTCTGATGCTGTTGAGTTAAAATGGTGCATCTATTGAATCTTTCTTTTCTGGTAATCACTTGCCATGTAGCTTCCAAGGATACCCTTGTATTGTATTTCTTTTCTTGCTTTTTTGTCCAATAAAATTGGGTTTCCAACCAAAAAACACAAGGGCAGAAGATTTGGTCTGTTTTGGTTGTCGATTACACATGTCATTCTTTTTATGTATCTATATATTTATTTTGTTTCTGGTTATTTATTTATTGTTTTGTGATACTGTTTTCTCACCCACAGACTTCCTAATATTTTCTTGTTCCTTCAAAGGAGGCAAAAATAAATACTCTTATGGTTCCTGAAATATTACTTGCAGGTGCTCTTGATAAAGGGGGCGTTGGAGCACTGGAACTTGTTGCGATGGACATGAAAGCAAGGTTAGGAAGTTTAGAATGTTTCTGTTCAATGATTTGCATGTTAATTTTCATAAAAAAATGATTTTCATTGTAATTTAACATGTCTAATTACTTTCTGTTTCATCTTTCAGGGGTATGTATGTATGTCGTACACTTAGCTACAAAGGAGCTGAGTTTGACGTTATTGAAGCGCCATTAGAAGCAGAAATGATGGTATATGGAACTCTTTCCCTATAGTTGTAATGATGGCATATGGCAATCTTTTCCAATAGTTTTTTGAGATACATAATTTGAAGTCCTGTTCTGTACCATTTCTTTGGTCAGTTATTACTTAGGTTTTTGTCTTTTTGTGAATAATGGATAGGAAGTCTCCTAATTCTGTTAGAACTATTTTGCGTCATTCAAGTTTTTATTAACTAAAACCATTTTGATTCGACATTGCAAGTATATCAAGAGTATTAATGCAAGAAATTTGTTTAAATATAAACAGGTTGGTCTGGTCATTTTTAGAAATGTCAATTTTTTTTGTTGGAATGTGTCCCATATCGCCTGGCTTTGCCCCGTCTGTGTTGGTTACAAGGTACCAGTTCCCCTTTTCTTAATACCTGGGTTTTAAGGAGTTGAATGTGGGCTTTTCAACTTAGTATCAGAGCTTGGTTGGGTTTCTTTGTCCGGTGCTGTCCGGCTGTTGTGGTTCAGGGGGGTGTGTTGGAATGTGTCCCATGTCGCCTGGCTTTGCCTCGTCTGTGCTGGTTATAAGGTGCCAGTTCCCCTCTTCTTAATACATGGGTTTTAAGGAGTTGAATGGGCTGGGCTTTTCAACTGTTTTCAAGCTAGTACTTCTAACAGTTAGGTAGAGTGTTGGGTGACATAATAAGTTGATGTGGTACAATATTCAGACTTGTTTACTACTGGTAATTTTTTTGCCTGAGAGAAAGAGAGAATGTATAAACACATGTACCCAACCAGTCACGAATCCAATTTGAAGGACTTGAAGAACTACTATTCTCAATTCTCGACGTAGGTTGGAGAGCCATTTGTAGTGTTAATCTTGAAAGAGGAAACCAGATGTATGGAAATTTTTTTAGCTGGGTATTATCGAAGTTTTATTTTTGTGGTTTCTCTTTAGGACCTAGACAATGGCTTGCCTGTATCCTAATATCAATGGGAACAAGTTTGATATACTCAAGTTTGCTTTAGCATCAGCATAAAATCCTGCATAGGGTCTTGTTAGCTTCTCCAAATTGTATAATACTTGGGAGTTTTTCACTAGACCATGACTTTTCTTTTTACTATTCATTCATGTAAGTTTGCAAACAAGAACATTGGATCACCGAATTATAAGGGTGGTGAACCATTATAGTTTCAAAGCTCTATTTAGTTTCCTTCTTTTGTACTTATAGACTCATTCCATTACCTTTTGTCTGCTGCCTTCCAATCGATATCAAAGCTGGTATGATTTACCTTGAGCTATATGCAATGGACCTCGTACTAGAAAAGTCATGCATTCAAGGTTGACTATGTAGGAGAATGGATAAATTGATAAAGCACCTATGCTTTAGAATTTCTTTTTCTCATGTTTTGAGATCTGCTAATGGGATGGCAGATGGGTTGGCTGTTAGAAATAAGGGCATTATTGTAATAGCATTAGTTTTAGTCTATGGGTGTAAAACCCAAGTTGTAGACACTTAATAATTAATTAATCAAAATCTTTCTCTAATTTTCTGCTAATTTGGTATCAGAGCCTAACCCTAACCCACCTTCCACCACAACCGCCGACGTCCACCCTCTTCTCTCGCGTGCGCCACCGCCACCGCCACCGCCATTGCCACCCTTTTTTCTCTCTGGCTCGCGACACCACCACCGCACCGCCTCTTCTTCTTTCTCGCGAGCAACACCGCACCACCCCCCTTCTCCTTCTCTCTCGCGCATGACGCCACCATTGCACCGCCTCTTCGCCTTCTCTCTCGCGCACGACAGACCCCCTCCTCTCATTCACGCGACCCCCTTCGCCTTCTTTTCTGCTATTCTGAGCAGACCTTGGGTTTTACCCCTAGTGTGGGTTGTTGTGGTGTTGGGAACCTCAGTTTGGTCACTTTGTGACTTGATGATCTAGAAGGCTTTTCCTCTCCATCGGATTATTTGTTTGGATTCGCTGTGGCAGAATCTTTCGGCGCCCGTTCTGATTTGGCACCTCCCGTGTCTGGTGGGAGTGTTACTAGTGTGTTGTTGAATGGACGCAATTTTGCTGCTTGGTCTCGGTCCTTGAAGTTGTTTATTGGTGGCCGAGGTAAGTCTACTTGGCTTTTGGGAAAAGCTCCATGTCCGGCTGATAATGATCCCAAGGCGGATCAATGGGATATCGACAATTGCCTAATCTTGAGTTGGATATACGGATCTA
>JAUPMG010141036.1:0-11255 GCA_031762675.1 Pachysandra terminalis
ACTAGAACTGCTCAGGACTTCCGCTTATGATTTAATTTGGGTAGTCACTCCCGTAGAAATACGGGGTGAAGGTTACACTTGGACTGGAAAATCAACGCAATCGGGAATTTCCAGTTCGGGTCGTGACACACATTCATATGATCATGCATGCTATGCCATGTCATATGCAAGGTAGGTTCATTATATGATATGAAATGAACAATTAATGACAAGACCAATCACGATGGCCTTTTCAATCACATGAAATGCAATAATGAATGACTTGATCCATATTGGGTAATCAATTTGCTTTTGCGTCAGACTCAGCTAGTATCCTTATGCAGCAAATATGGTGAACGACCTCCAACATAGGCCTAGGGCTACCATTACTTCCATGTGTACAGCATGGGTTTGAGGGATTCTGAACCCTCAGGCTTACAAATCCTGCGTCCTATTTGTGTCTGAGAACTGGGGTAAGACCATTCTGTCCACACCACCCCTTCTAGCCCAAGGGTAAGCCCACATTCTCCACGAAACCCTCCTTAGCAAGGTACTCACAATATATCAAGTTGTTTATCTTTCATCATAGTATATATAGATGTCCTGGGATATTGGGGTAGCGTGCCCCTCACCCTCAGTTCGTTTTGAACTTATACACATATAATCCCTTTCAGCGGGATACCGTAGATTCTCTAAATCTTGTGAATTACTTTTAATCACCTTTTTATTCTCATTTCATCTAACCTCTAGTCAATATAAAGATATTGAGGCTCAGGGGTGGTCTTAGTCCTCATAAGGACTTTCACATGCATGTCCATTAATGCATGATTACCACAATCAACTACATGAATGCAACAACATCATTTATATTCAACCATATAGAGTCATATCATCCATGCTTGAACATATGTAATTAATTAAACATGCATTCATGAAATTTCATGTACCAATATGCCTAGGGGTAAAATAGTCATTTTTTGTTTTTGACTATCCCAACATATGCCCCTCACCCCCACATACCACCTCAAACAATCACATTCCAATTTCGTTTTGATTTGAGATTGGAATAAAAACACTGTTTCGGAAATTAGCAGTCTATCGATCGGGATTCTGTTCCGATCGATCACCCTCCAATCGATCCCACACCCAGTTCCGATCGATCGAAACTCCAAAAACCTGAACAGTAATTTCGGCTATCAAATTTCAAACAACACATGCATATATGCAATTTTAATGCATAATTTAAACACAATAACACATACAATCATAAAGCACGTCCATGTGCACTCCAATACAATAATTTAATCATCAATCCATCTTCATTAGTCTTGATTTTAAGAAAATCAAACCCTAGAACATATCATGAAAATCTAAACTAGGTATGACTCAAATCAAACTAAAATACATGCAGATCGTTAGTTTTCTACACAGATGCAGTATTACACCCAACCCATGAGTTTAAAACCCCAAATTCTTCAAGAACATACAAGAATCTGAGTGATTCTTAGTGATTTGCATAAAATCACTTACCTGTTTCACAGATTGAAGCTCAAGGAATCTCCTGCACTAATCTTGGGTAAAACCCCATTGGTTTGGCAAGAACTTCTTCTTCCCTTTCTCTTCTTCTTCTCCTCCTCTTCTTCTTCTTCTTCTCAAATGTTTCATTATGAGAGAAAGAAGAAAACCTAACCTAGATATTCTTTCCTTCGCGCTATTGCGGACAACGCGAAGGACATAGCTCTGGTACTCCCGTTTTCACTTAATCGCCCTGTTAGCGATACAAACTCCGTCCCAAGTCCAAATTAGGATCTTAGGCATAGAAATAAATAATTATTTTATTTTATTTATTTATTTATTTGTTATTTATTTATTTAATTAATTTATAAAAAATCAGGGTTATTACAATCTAACCCCCTAAAAAAAGTTTCGTCCTCGAAATTTCATACCTAAGTATGCATATAAATTCCCACATGGCATCAGATTCATCGTGTCGGCTGAAACTGATGTGACTGGGAAGATATCGTTCTAGGAAGCAATCGACAATCACTCTGCAAATGCCCCTTTTTGCCACAGTGATAACACCTAATATCTTTAGCATACCCAGGAGGATGCACAGACGGTTGTCGCTCTGAAGCATGAGTCATTTCCTCTCTTTTTCTCTTTCCCTCTTCCTTTCTTTCCTCCGACTTTGTATGCTTGATTTTATTATGCCCTTTATTTCTCTCATCCCTCACCTTCAGATACTCTTGACTATTTTTCTCTATTCGTCTGGCTGTGTCTACAACATCCAGATACGAAGTGTATTCCCTCACAGCCATCTGCCCTCGGATGCTACCTTTCAATCCTTGCTCAAATAAAAGTATCTTCTGCTCTTCAGTGTGTACAGAGTGAGGATCGAACTGTGAAAGTTTTGTAAATTTAGCCTCGTAAGCTGCAACTGTCGTATTCCCCTGTTCTAGATGCAGAAAGTCAATATTCTTTTCCTTTCTCATACTACTGGGAGATTATTTCTCAAGAAAAAGCTTCTTGAATACATCCCAGGTCACTACCTCATCTCCTAATCCCAATGCTATAGCCTTCCACCATCTTCTAGCTTCACCATCAAACATGAAGATTGCCAGTCTTGTCTTTTCCTGACTCGTACATCCTAAAGTTTTAAACAGGTGTTCTACTTGATCTAACCACTCTGTTGCTTCTAGCGGCTCCAGAGTTCCTTTAAACATTGCTGGTCCTAGTTTCTTAAAAGTTTCCAGCATCTTCAGAAAAGTGCTTTCTACGGATATAGCAGCACCCACAAAACTCTCCATTAGATTGAACATTTGTCTCATGCCAGGCTCTCTTTCGTGAAGGCCAGTCCTTGACTCAGCTTGTGAAGCTCTGGTTCTTCTTTGACCAGCCATCCTGAAATTTACCAGTATAGGAATCCGAATAGTATTCAGAGATCTCACCCGACTACGTTATCTTATGCTACCAATCAACAAATCAACATACATGAATCACAATGCACATGCAATAGCTCGGATGCATAAAACAAACATCATACAAAACACTCTAAGACCCATAAGTCTCTTATTATCACTCCACCTTGTGTCTATCCTCACACAATCTTATACTCTGTCACCTCGTCGAAGTCATCTCTTTAACCATCTGATACGCTGATACCACTTTGGTATCAAAGTCATCTCTTTCTATCCTCAAAATCATCCTGCTCTGATACCACTTTGTCAAGACTCGAATTCCAAGGTAAAGCACGTGATTCACACAAGCTTAGAACTCGAATTCCCAGCCAACTCTCACCCTCAATTAATCACACTTAATAAACATTAACAAACTAAGAGGGTGGTACATCCATAAATCAAATTCAGAGCATGATAACATCATCTATATCAATGCAGCGGAAATAAACATGTGATCATTCAACAGCTGCATCTAGATATGTATAAACATACATCATCTAAAATGCCCAACCAAAAGAAAGTGAACCAAATATAAACAAGTGTCTCGGGTATAAACTACAACTATTACATCAATATTTACAAACTGAGAGTTTACTCCAACTCTCCTCAAAAGCAGTAATCGCGATCCTCACGTGCCTTGGCATAAGCATCCACGTCGTATGCTCTATCAGAATCCTCCTCAGGTGTCTACATCACCTGAAATGGTTGTTGCCAAAAGGTCTGAGCTACACGACCGAGCAAGTAGTAATTTGCAAAACCAAAGAAACAATAACACACTCGTATGATCATGCATGCTATGCGATGTCATATGCAAGGTAGGTTCATTATATGATATGAAATGAACAATTAATAACAAGACCAATCACGATGGCCTTTTCAATCACATGAAATGCAATAATGAATGACTTGATCCATATTGTGTAGTCAATTTGCTTTTGCGTCAGACTCAGCTAGTATCCTTATGCACCAAATATGGTAAACGGCCTCCAACATAGGCCTTGGACTACCACCGCTTCCATGTCTACTACATGGGTTTAAGGGATTCTGAACCCTCAGGCATACAAGTCATGCGTCCTATTTTTGTCTGAGAACTGGGGTAAGACCATTCTGTCCACACAACCCCTTCTATCCCAAGGTAAGACCACATTGTCCACGAAACCCTTCGCTATAAGGTACTCACAATATATCAAGCTGTTTATCTTTCATCATAGTACATATAGATGTCCTGGGATATTGGGGTAGTGAGCCCCTCACCCTCAGTTCTTTTTGAACTTATAAACATATAATCCCTTTCAGCGGGATACCGTAGAGATACATATTTTCTAAATCTCGGGAATTACTTTTAATCCCCTTTTTATTCTCATTTCATCCAACCTCTAGTCAATAAAAAGATATTGAGGCTCAGGGGTGGTCTTAGTCCTCATAAGGACTTTCACATGCATGTCCATTAATGCATGATTACCACAATCAATTACATGAATGCAACAACATCATTTATATTCAACGAAATAGAGTCATATCATCCATGCTTGAACATATGCAATTAAATAAGCATACATTCATGAAATTTCAAGTACCAATATGCCTAGGGGTAAAATAGTCATTTTTTATTTTTGATTATCCTAACATATGCCCCTTACTCCCACATACCACCTTATACAATCACGTTCCAATTTGGTTTCGATTTGAGATTGGAATCAAAACACTGTTTTGGAAATTAGCAGTCGATCGATCGAGATTCTGTTCTGATCGATCGTACACCCAGTTCCGATCGATCGGAACTCCAGAAACCTGAACAGCAATTTTTGTTGTCAAATTTCAAACTACACATGAATATATGCATTTTTAATGCATAATTTAAACACAAAAACACATACAATCATAAAGCACATCCATGTGCACTCCATTACAATAATTTAATCATCAATTCATCTTCATTTGTCTTGATTTAGAGAAAATCAAACCCTAGAACATATCATGAAAATCTAAACTAGGTATGATTCAAATCAAACTAAAATACATGCAAATCGTTAGTTTTCTACCCAGATGCAGTATTACACCCAACCCATGAGTTTACAACCCCAAATTCTTCAAAAACATACAAGAATCTTAGTGATTCTTAGTGATTTGCATAAATTCACTTACCCGTTTCACAGATTGAAGCTCTAGGAATCTCCTGCACTAATCTTGGGTAAAACCCCATTAGTTTGGCAAGAACTTCTTCTTCCCTTTCTCTTCTTCTCCTCCTCTTCTTCTTCTTCTTCTCAAATGTTTCATTATGAGAGAAAGAAGAAAACCTAACTTAGATATTCTTTCCTTCGCGCTATTGCGGACAACGCGAAAGACATAGCTCTGGTACTCCCGTTTTCACTTAATCGCCCTGTTTGTGATACAAACTCCGTCCTAAGTCCAAATTAGGATCTTAGACATAGAAATAAATAATTATTTTAATTATTTATTTATTTAATTAATTTCTTAAAAATCAGGGTTATTACATGAAGATGCATTATCACACATATAATATTTCGGATTGTCCTAGTGGACAGTGTGGGATTAACAACTATTTTACTTGTTGTTTTATTGTAATGACCTAAATCCAGTTAAGGATTCCCACATTTAATGATTAAAATTTTTCTAGATTTAAGGGTATTTTTTGGCATTTATTTAATATATATGTATTATTATAAATACTGATGGGATTAATGTGTATTACGATTTAGTAGTTGAGGGTTGTTTTGATATTTTATAAAATAGTGGGTGTTGATTTGCTTAGAGAATCAAATCAATTGTGTTTCCGTTTGGAAGGCAAGACCGAAAGGGGACGTGCATTGCTTTTGGAAGTTTTGATTGGTGTTTTAGCAATAGGTTTGAAAGGAGAATTAGGGTTTCATTCACTCCTATTGTCTTGTGATTTCTAGATCTGAACTATTCTGAGTTGCTGGAGGAGGGAAGAGAAGAAAAAGAAGACCTTGTGGAAGACATTGAAGGCGGAGCTTATGGAAGCGTGGAGTGTTGCAGCCCATATTCGCTTGACGAAGAGTGTTCCCAAGAATGCTAAGAGACTCAAATTGATTAGTTAAGTTGCGTAGGGATGATCATAGTCTTTGATTGAGATCAATATCTTGTTTTTGAACATAATGAATGCATGGTTTTATCGATTGATTGAATGGTTAGATCATTGTTTGGATGCATTTTGAAAATTCTAATATGGTATAAAGGTGCTTTCAGAAGTATATATGTGTTTACAAGTGATTTTGGTTGTATTAGATTGCATAAAATTGGATTTAGAAACCCACTAAAAAACCCAGAGAAAACCTAGAATCGCTCAGATTGGTAGGCTTCGGTCCACCGTTGCCTCTGCCGATGACCACCAGATTTCACAGATATGTTTGGTCCACCAACAGAGACTATTTTCTAGACCAATTTGGCTATTCGGCAGGCTTCGGTCCACCGACGCATTTTCCGAACACCTAATAGTTTGCACAGTAAGTAATGATTTCGTTTGGATGACTTGGATGGATGGTGTAGGGGTTCAACCATTGTTGTTTTTGATTTCTGGAAGCAAGACATGACCATGGTGTGTCAATCTTGGTGTTCCGATGTGTTGGTTGCCATCATTCCATCTTAGTTGATCCTTGATAGTTGTGGACATGTGGTAATCTAATGATTGTGTATTGTTGCGATAATGTTGGAAGCTAGTGAACGTATGCAATTAGATTATCCGAGTGAATGGGAACTCGGATAGTTTCTGTTGTAGGCATTCACTTGATATCCACTTAATGGATTACATACTAGGTTGATGTAAAGTGGTAAGTAGACAGGGAGGTTGAAATCTACGGAGAAAAAATTGCAATGTCTCTGGACTGGGTTGACTATATACCTTGTAGGGTGAAAGAGCCACAGAAACTAGGGTAGGATGCTTGCGAGCGCCAATGCAGGTTCGCTATCCCTCGAGTATTGTTCACTCAGAAATTAGTCATACTGTATGGTAGCCTTCGTGCCATGGGTTAGTGCCCGGAACGGAGAGGGGATTTCGGTAATTCCTTGGATACGTCCTAAAGTGGCCTTGTCGTTGGAAGTGTGGTATGAGGTTGCTTACCATGAAACATTGATCTTACTTCATTACATTTTGCATCTCTATCATTGTTTGCGCAAGTTGATGATTGCATTCATTCCAAGTCATTTGAATGATTTCATGCACTTCATTCCATCTCATTTAAGCTACTCATCTTGCATTGTATTTTTGTTGAGTATGTTGAACTTGTCATTGATTTATTATCGGATTATTGTTGTACTAACCCTTGTGATTGATTCCATGAGGGGACGGGTGAACATTCCTTTGCTTCTTATTAAGCACCATAGGCTCACGCAAGTTTTTATGTTGTAGGATGGGAAGTGGAAGGTCCACGCTAGTCGAGGTTGCTGCCTGGAATGTCTCGCTGCTTTACCTGCTTGCTTGCTTTGCTTTTCGTTTACTTCCTTTCACTCTAGATGGAGTTAGACTATTAAACCTGATTTATGTGGTTGATGTATTCTGAGGATGCTTTGGACGTAGTAGTTGGATTTTGGATTTCGATTTATTTTTAGGTCCTGTTGAGGACATGCACTGCTTTTTTATACTTTGGATTTTATGTAGTTTTTAGCTTCCGAATTCTAATCTATTTAATGAAAGTACTTTATTAATTTTATTTTCCTATATTGTGGTAGCAATCCATATTCCAATTGTAGATCCCGAAGGTCTCACCTTGAGATCCGCTAATTGTGGTTATATATGTAGTTTATGCTTACTAGGAGGTGTATCTTGTAAGACTTAAATGGCTGTTTGGGTGTTTAGATGGCAGGAAAGAGAAGGAACGCTTCTGTTGGAGAGAATTCTGCTCCTAGGACTGAGGCTAATGTAGACCCTCAGATGGAAAACGTATTTCAGATCTTGGGTGACTTGGTTACGTATCAACGTGATCAGATGGAGTGCCAGGCGGTGCTTGACGAGAGGAGAGTGCAGAGTACGGCTATGACTTGGCTCGAGAAATTCATGAAGCTGACACCACTGACATATGTAGGACGAGGAGAGCCTCACTATGCAGAGGACTAACTCCTTGATATAGAGCGGATCTTTAGGAATATGGAGTACCCGGAGTAGCAGCGCGTATCCCTGGCGACTTTCCTGCTGAAAGGGGAAGCCCTTCACTGGTGGGAGATGATCAAGAGGAGCTTGACATCCGAGATGACATGGGAGCAGTTTCGTCTTTAGCTCCTGGAGAACTACCTATTGAGTAGCTACAGGAGGCAGATGGCTTCCAAGTTCATGCGGCAGGGTAGTCTCACAATGGCCCAGTACGAGGACCGATTTGCGATGCAGTCTCGTTACGCACCTCATATGGTTGCCAACGAGGCAGATAAGGCGGCTAAGTTTGAGGAAGGTTTGCGACCCGCTATTCGATGTAGAGTGGTTCCTCAATTTCTGAAGACCTACATAGAAGTGCTTGAGTGCGGTTGGCATGTGGAGTGAGACATGGACAGATCCAGAGCATCGCGATATCGGCCCAAATGAGACAGGAGCGGCAGTAGTTGCGGTGGGAGATACCAGCCATATCACGCTAGACCAGGCAAGGACAGGCAGCAGAGATCAGACTCTCGACGAGAGAGGAATCCACCCAGAGATGCGGTAGCACCAACAGCACCTGTTGCACCTGCAACGCCAGAACGTGATGTGACACCTCAGCCGCTTCCACCTAAGGACAAGATGTTCCCTGGGAGAGACGAGGACTTTCCACAACTGTGGCAAGGAAGGACATCCTCAGCGATTTTGCAGAGCAACGAGGAGATATGGACGACCTGAAGCTCAACAGGGCAAAGTTAATGCACTTACCGACGCCGATGTCCCCGTGACGACAATGCTACCAATTTTGTGGTAGAAGGTACCATTCTTCTGTTTCACACTCCAGTGCGGGTGTTATTTGACTCTGGTGCATCCCATTTTTTTATCTCCTCTAGTTGCATGGCTTTTCTAGGTTTTCACCCTTATGTATTAGAGCATGCTCTGTGTATTTCTAATCCAATAGGGGGTATTACAACTCTCCATCGAGTTTGTAAAGCTTGTGTGGTGAGATTAAGCGACCTGAACTTTGAGGCAAATCGGATTGTGTTAGATATGCCCAAGTTTGAGGTTATCCTTGGGATGGATTGGCTTTCAACCTATCATGCCAGGAATAATTGTTTTGATAAATATGTTCTTTTTTGTCTCCTGGAGGCCGATGCTTGACTTTCTGTGGATCGAAGAAGGATCGTTATTGTCACGCCCCAAAATCCAATGACTCAAATCCCAATAAGGGAAGGCACAGATCTCGAGGTGAGACCTTCGGGATCCATTTTTGGACCGCGGATTTCCATATCAAACCACAGTAGGGATAGAACAAAAGAAATAACGTTATTCAATTCAGAGTTCGGAAGCGATTATAATGACAAATGAAATAAATAACAAGTCATCAATTGGCTCTCAGCTGCGCCAATTTATTACAGCATAACCAATATCCATAAAAACAAAGTTCAACTGATAAACAACTAAGGAGTAAAAGAAATAAATGTCACAGCTTCCAAATCGTTAGCTCAACCTGCAACATGAAACATTACAGTGAGCTTGGAATGCCCGTATAAGTACAGAACCAAAATGACTTGATACTCGATAAATCAAATACTGAAACGAGATAAAAGCAAGATATAGTTGAACATGTTATGCTGATTGAATTATGATATGAATACGATATGTATGACATTCACATGACCTACTGTTATACTCACACAATTCAGATACAAATGAATGATATGAAATGCTTAGGTTAACCTGAATACTTAAAGTGCCCCTTTCCAAATGTCGCACTTCAATCATAACCAATTCGGGACATAGGTTACCTAGAACAGTCGGATGCCCCTATCTTCGTTCCGGGCGCTAACCCTTGGTACGAAGTCCACCATATGATGTATTAAAGAGTGTATAATACTCGTGGTCCAGTAAAGCCATATAGAGCCTCGCAAGCACTCTATCCTTATTTAGAGTGGCCTTTTAACCACTGGTATAGTCAACCAACCAGGTTGACACTAACTACTCCTCTATTTCTCTACTAGGGCTCCCTCAAGAATCAAGCTAACATAGTATGAATTCACTTATTACTAGTATTAGGATCCGAGTGATACGATCCAAGAATAGTATCCACGCGCCCATACACGTCGATAATTCTTAGAAATCATCACAGACATCCTAGCGTGATAAAACAAATCATCAACATTCAATTCTGATGCGATCACTGAGTTTAGGCTAGTTAATAGGAATTGGGAGCATAAATCAATTATAGGCATAAACCTTTCTCAATGGGTACGTAGCCAACATAACAGGCACACGGCCTTCTGAATAGGCACAAGGCCTTCTCAATAGGTACAAGGCCTCCACATTAAACACAAGGCATAGCTTAGACCTCAATAGGTCATAAGGGAACAAAACTAACTCACCAACAATCCTAAAACCACCTAAACCCAAAATCAAAACTCAAATCAACAATCTGTCAACAAACCCTGCGATCGATTGAAATTCCCGATGGATCTACGTTACCGCTTGATCTACATTACCGCTCGATCAACATTACCGATCGATCGAAACTGTACCCAGAAACCTCTATTCCAGTTCTGGGCTAATTTCCAGAATTCACAAGGTCATGGAATCCCATCAAATATCATTCTAAAGTCTCCTAATCCATTCAACATGAATATATCTATATTATAAATATTCCCAAAACATAGCCAAAACCAGATTTAAAACCTTTTAAAACTGATATGGAAGCCTCTCCAACACTGTTATTAAAAATAGGGGCTAAACTCAATGTATTGAATACTCAAATTCTGCTGTGACTTACTGAGATATATATAGCATTCAAACAAGCATAGTAGAAAATACAACCTCATAATCTCAAGTAATAAACTATAATATCTAAGATCTCTTGAATTGAAATGGATTCACACACATAGCAGAAAATCTGAATTGCATATCAAATATGAATTGATTCAATTTATCAAAAACAGAAACGTATAAAGAAAGGTGATGTACTTACCTTGAGTTTGGATAGGATTACTGCAAAGGATGGCTTCTTCTTCCTCCTTCCTTCTTCCTCAAGTTCTTTCTTAGTTCTCTCTCTCTGTCTCTCTTCTCTCTTTCTTTCTCACACTTCTCTGCAGGTTTTTCTTTTCTTCTCCCGGCTTAACCGAAGAGGGTTGAGGGTGTAGGATCACCCTCCCCTAATTTCTCTCCCTCACTCCCCAGATTGAAGCCAC
>JAUPMG010141057.1:0-11255 GCA_031762675.1 Pachysandra terminalis
GTTAAAATGGAGAGGGAGGGGAAGGAAGAAGAAAAAGAAGAAGAAGAAGAAACGAATAAAGAGGAGAAAGAAGAGTCTTACCGGATTAGGTGCTCGCTGGAGTGCAATTGCCGCTGGAATGGGTGTGCCGTCGGCTTGCGTCATCGGATAGAGTGAAAGGGAGAGAATGAGAAGGATAGAGATTAGGGTTTTTCTCTTCTTTTTTTCGGTCTCAACTTCTTTTCTGAGAGAAAAAGAGTTTGAGAAATATATATATATATATATATATATATATATATATTGGATTGGATCCTTATCGGATCGAATCCCTATACATCTGAGTTCGATCCGATTAGATTTCGGATCGGATCATTCTTATTCGGATAGCGGATCGTAAATCCTATATCGTATCCGGGCTTATCGGATTGGATCCGGGTCATGATTCGATCTGTTGACAGGCCTACCTGCACTACTACCACCACCACTTGTGCCCCCTGCCCCTGGTCATCATCACTACTATCACCACCATCCCACTTGTGCTACCTGCTCCTTTAGGGATAAGCTGCATAGCCCTGTCAAATGAATCACCACTACGTGTGGGATCTATCTCCTTCTCCACCACATGTTCAACATCAATGCCCATATCCATAGTAGCCTGAGAAACCTCAACATTGGGGCGACCATCAGGCTCGTCTAACTCAGAAGTCTTAACCCACTCATATAGGGGGTTCTCATCATCCTTAACCCCCCCCCCACACCCCCCCTTTCAATCATTAAAAAGCATCTCCAATGGATCTTCGGCCATTGCACTTTCACTCTCTTTTTGCAGCTGCTTCATTCTTAACTTCATGTTATAATGGCAAAAGACTAGTTTCTGGCACTTTTGATACGCCAACCGATTTCTTTGTTTGGTATGAATGAGTGCAAATGTGCTCTAGTTCCCCTCACATGCTGAAGAGGAAGCAATCTGGACTAGAATCCTCACGGTTAACTTTCGAAGTGTAGGGGCACTAATCTCCTACATAAGCTACCATTCACCTAGTAAAAGTTAATTGTATATTAGCATGAATGTGTGATGAAGCAATAATAAAGTAAATAAGTAATTACTACTATACTTACATGGCATCATCTTGTTCCTCGAGTGGAGGGCAGCATCTTGACTAAATGAACCCAATGCGTCTATAAACATGATTAACTGTGTGACAAGACCCATGTGTAAGACTAAGTTTAGACCTTTAAGTTACTGTACAAGAATCTCATTCTCAAGTCTTAACTTACCTCATTTCCGAAATCATACTTCGTCTCTAAGTTGGGGTCCAATTTAGCGAAGACATCATGTACAGCCTATGTCAACTCTCAAGTCTCAACTGACCAGCCTATGGCAACACTCCCTTCTTCTACTCTTTCTTTGGGCTTGGGGTTAGAGGGTAACCTGTCAGTATGAATGGAGGAAGCTGTTTTGGACAGGGAAGAGCTGAATGTGGAGGATGGGGTTAATGGATGTGGAAATATGGAAGGGGATGGAGGAAAGAGAGGATGGAACCAATGCAGGTTGGATGGGGAAAACCAAGGGGGTCTAGTTGTGTGGGTCTTTTGACTGATAGAGAAGGTCAGAATGGAAGGAGAAAGATCAGGCTTTTGAATCAGGGAGATTTCTTGGAGTCATTCATCGAAAATCATAAAGATAAGGACACGCATGGTAACCACCTGAGTATGGAAACCCCAGACGCTCACAGCAAGTGCAAGACATCAATAAGAACACGTGTAGAGGTATGGCTTTAGTGGAAGAAAAAGATGAGTTGGCAATTGAACCTTTAAATATGATGATACCTGTGGAAGGAAATGTTGGAAATATCCGTACAGAATTATTGTCAGACATGGAAGATCTCCAAGATAAGGATATTTCAGAATGGGTGCTGGCTAAAATCATGGATTTTAGCAGTCTTATAGAGGTTCAGACATGGGGTCTGAAAATAAAGTGGAGGCTCTATTTGTGGCATTAAAGAAACAACATGAGATCTGAGCAAAGGCGGGAAGAAGAAAAACAGGGAGTTGCAGAAGTTGACTTGGTGATTAATTGAAGTGCATAGGGACTCGGGGGGAAGAAGTTCGAACAGAAGGGATGGAAAGTTATTTATCAAATGAAGCTAAACATATTATCATGGAATGTAAGGGGATTGAACTGCAAGGAGAGAAAGGAGGTAATCAGTGCAGCAATAGGGGTGTGGAAACTTGATGTGTGGTTTTTTTCAGGAAACTAAAATAGAGGTCATGCCAGACAGCTTAATTTGGGAGGTTGGATTGGGTAGGGATTTGGAGTTTGTTTGGGCACCATCCATCGGTATAGCAGGAGGCATGTTAATAGTTTGGAAAAGAGAATCATTCAAGCTAGTAAAATGTTATAGGGGGTTGTATGTCTTATCGGTTAAGATGCATATGCTAGAATTGGGAGTTGAGATTCTGCTGTCCACAGTATAAGGTCCAAACAATGACCTCTTAGATCTCTGGAAGGAATTAGATTATATTAGAAGAGGAAATGATATGCCTTGGGTAATCGGAGGGGACTTTAATATAACAAGGTTCAATCATGAACGGATGGGCAAGTGTAGGAGAGGTTCTTCCATGAATGACTTCATTAGTAGATGGTAATTGGTGGAGTTTCCTATGTCTAGAGGAAAATATACATGGAGCAATCATCAAGAGAGACAAAATCGAAATTGGACAGATTCTTGATTTCAGATTCTTTGAGAAATTATTTTTCCAAATATACGGGATCTTATTATCAAAACCAATATCAGATCATTGCCCCATTATGATGGAATGCAAGGATGAGTTCATGAGAGCATCACCTTTTCGATTTGAAAATATGTGGCTTGAAGAAGGATTTTGGGACAAAGTAAAAGAATCGTGGAACAATACTATATTCAAAGGGAAACCAAGTCGTATTTTACAATAAAAAAAATTGAAGGAAGAACTTAAAGTATTGAATCATTCAACATCTGGAAGGTTGGAGAAAAGGTAGAATTGTTAGATGCAATCAAAGACATTGAAATTAAAGAGGTGAGGGGTCCTTAGCAGGTGGATGATCAGTTAAAGAAAGGAGAACTTAAAATGGAGTTTTCTAAAGTGGCCAAAATGGAGGAGATTTGGTGGCACCAAAAATCTAGGGCCTTGTGGCTGAAGGAAGGATAAAACATGAGGATCTTCCACAAGATGGCAAATGAGATATAGCGTGAATTCAATGAGAAGAGTCGAAGTGGAAAATCAGATATTTGAGAAAGAGAATGACATAAAGAATGCTGTAGTAAATTACTTTGAGAAGATTTTCTCGGCTTTGGATACCTTATTTGGATGGGATGATTTTTGAAACAGTTAAAGAGGAGAATAGAATCTGGTTGGAGAGAGCATTTTCCAAAGAGGAGTATGAAAGTGATAAAGGAGATGGAAGGACACATAGCGCTCTATCTGGTTGGCTTTACGCTTGCATTTTACAAAAGATGTTGGAATATCATCAAAGAAGATCTATTGGGATGTTTAGAGGAATTTTACAGATATTCTTCATTTGAAAAAAGTGTAAACGCCACCTTTTTGGCATTAATCCCTAAAAAGAGGGAGCGGTGAACATAAGAGATTTCAGGTCCATAAGCCTCATTGGCAGCCTTTACAAAATATTGTCAAAATTATTGGCCAATAGATTAAGGTGCTGCCCTATATCATCTCCCACTTCCAAAGTGCCTTTATAGGTGGTGGAAGGCAAATTTTAGATGGTGTTCTGATAGGTGATAGCCAATGAATGCGCGGATTCTTTAATGAGAAGTGGAGAACAATGGGTGCTTTGTAAACTAGACATTGAGAAAGCTTACGATCATGTTAGTTGGGATTTCTTGCTGTATTTTATGGGTAGGATGGCGTTTGGTGTAAAATGGAGGAATTGGATGAAGGCATGCATTTCTACTGCCCAATTCTCAGTATTGGTAAATGAGTAAATGACACAGCTGCTGGATTCTTTAAGGCTAGTAGAGCCTTAGGCAGGGGGATCCTTTATCCCCCTTCCTCTTCTTGATAGTGGCTGAAACATTCAGTAAATTGATGCAAATAGCAATACAAGAGGATCTGCTAGTAGGTGTGAAAATGAAAGAGGAGCGTCCGGAGATATCTCATTTACAATTTGCTGACGACACAATTGTGTTTTGTAGAGCTGTCCAACAAATATAATGATCCTTTGATGTATACTGCTATGCTTTGAAGCGTGTTCTGGCCAAAGAATCAGCCTGAATAAAAGCAAGATGTTTGGCATTGGAGAAGAGATAGATTTGGATCATGTTCGGAGCATATTGGGTTACAAAGTTGGCAAACTCCCAACAACCTATTTAGGAATGCCCTTGGGAGCCTCATTCAAAGCAAAATCAGTGTGGGGAAGAGTGTTGGAGAGATCTAAGAAATTGTTAGCAGCTTGGAAGATTAAATATTTATTGCAAGGGGACAAACTGGTGTTGATAAAAAGCTCTTTATCAAGTATGCCGACTTAATTTCTATCCTTGTTCAAGATTCCACCATCAGTGGCCATGAAAATTGGGAAACTGCAAAGGGATTTCCTTTGGAGAGGGAAAGGAGACTCTTTCAAATTTCATCTAGTAAAATGGGAGGAAGTTTGTAAGCCCAAGGAGAAAGGGGGTTTGGGGATCGGGAGGATTAAGGAATTTAATGAAGCCTTGATGGAGAAATGGCTTTGGAGATTTGGAGTGGAGACAGGTAGCTTATGGAGGAAGGTGATAGAAGCTAAGTATGGCTGTGGGCGAGGAGGGTGGATCATACAAACATTGCAAGGAATCTTTGGTGTGGGCCAATGGAAGGCGATTTCTATCAAGGTTTTAAATTTCGATTTCGCTAGACATTTCGCCAAGGGAGGCATGGCAAAATTTCGCCTAAATTTCGCTATATTTCGCTGAAATTTTGGCGAAAAGGGGAAATATCACCATTTCCCCACTTGGGGACATGGCGACATTTCGGCGGCATGCCGCCGAAATTTAAAACCATGATTTCTATCATAGCACCTAAATTTGACAAATTCATTCATTTTCATGTTGGTAATGGAGAAAGAATTTCCTTTTGGAATCATATTTGGTTGGGTGCTGACCCGTTTAAGGATCAATTTCCTAGCATTTATAATCTGTCTGCTTTAAAGGAAGGGAATACATGTGACATTCCTAATATCCTATCAAGATATTAAAGGGTTTTTCTTGGAATTTAAGGCTCAGAAGAGCCTTATTCGATAGAGTTAAAATTGATCTCAAGAATGCTATCCCTGATTCAAGGATATCACTTTCGGGAAGGTGAGGATGCAAGGGTTTGGTGTGGAGAGGGTAAAGGAATATTTTCTGTGAAAACATATTTCCTGGGGGTTTTATCCTTCTCTTCAATCTTGTAGCTTGGCCAGATTCATTTGGAAACTTGGAATTCCATCTAAAATCCAATTCTTCATATAGGTGGTAGTAAAAAACAAAGTGCTGACTTTAGATCATCTACAATCTAGGGGATGGTTGCTACTGAACAGATGTTCTTTATGCAAAGAAAATGAAGAGAATGTGATTCACCCTCTCTTACATTGCAAGACGGCAAAATTCTTA
Organism: Pachysandra terminalis; assembly: GCA_031762675.1. Taxonomy (NCBI): domain Eukaryota; kingdom Viridiplantae; phylum Streptophyta; class Magnoliopsida; order Buxales; family Buxaceae; genus Pachysandra; species Pachysandra terminalis. The sequence continues at coordinate 5,607 of JAUPMG010141057.1, forward strand.
TGGGATTCCTTTTTGAGGGGGTGTACATTGGGTTCTGCCTAAAGAGATGAATTCATTTCTAGAAGCTTGGGGTCGCAATAAGCCTGTATCTAGAAGAAATCAGATGGAATTTTGGGCCATTTGCCATTTTCTGGTCCATTTGGAAGGAGCGGAATAGAAGAATCTTTCAAGGCAAGGAAAGAGAACAGGGCATTTTGATGGACCAGGTGCTTTCAATCATTTTTTCCTGGTTAAAGATTTCTTCTTCTCTACCAGAATTTAGGGATAATTGGGACAATCTGTGATTATTGTTATACTTTATTAGAGAAGTTTTGTTTACTTTTTTTGTAGGATTGGCACTTGGATGTTGGTATTATCTGCTGTTCATTTTTGATGTACACAGGTTGGGGGAATTTGTTATGTATTTTTGTACACACTATCATACTATATTAAACATATTAATGAAAATCTGATTTACCTGATAAAAAAATAAATAAAAAACTATGTCCTAACTCCCTGTTTAAGAGGATCTCTTATTCCCAATTAGGCAGAGGGCTCTGTTTATATTCAAGACTAGTTGAGGCTTATGTTTACCACAGCCAAGCTCCAAGCTTTAAAGTAGGTATTACTCTTCCTTTAGGAGGTTTTTATTCTCAGTGCACTGCCTTTTATCTCCATCATGCTGAAAGCCTATTTAATTCTCCTCCCTACTGTTCTAGAAGTAATGGGAACATTCTTCTTGGCAGTATTATCTGTTGAATAATCCTATTATACCATTATCAAAGGATGACCATTATATTTTCTCCACCCATTACTCTCTACACTCTGGAAGAATTATCATGTATCCAGGATCCTGAACAAAAATTAAAAATAAATAAATAAATAAATAAATATCCAGATGAAATATGGTGCCGATTTGAAATAATTGCAAGATATGTTTGATGTTGTACTTAGTCTAATCTTTTATTTCTTTTTAACAACGTATCAACTTTAGCTTTTTGTTTTCCAGAAATAATTAGAGATCTCCCAAAATCTCTTTTTGATTCATTTCTTAGCATGGCAGAATTAGTTACCCTGTTTTTTTTTTTTTAATGATCAGATCCCAATTTTGGAGATATTAACCTGAAGCCATTTCAGCCCTTAAATTGAGATCTCAAACTGTCCACTTAAGCTCAATTCTTCAAGCACAAGGATACATCCTTTAACTGTTTAATGATCATTCTCAGTCCTGAAGATCCTTGGGAGTCGGTCTTGCTGTAAAGCCTAGATGAAGCTAGGCTGCTTTTTTCTTTTCAGATGCATAATTTGGCGAATAAGATTTTCCCTACTAGACCTATCTTTTTTCGTTTTGAATATTCCATGAAAATTTTTTCCCTCTTCTAATTTCCTTCCGTTTGGATGCTATTTGAAAATTTTCCTAGATTTTTGTTTAATTCGGTGGAAAGTAGTTTTAAAAGGGACATTATAGATAACAAAACAACCAAAGTTATCTTACCAAAACTCAAGTCATGTCACGGGTTCCTAAAAAACAAAAAGAAATATAAATTTTAAATAATAAAATTATCATTTTTTTAGGGTAATAGCTTATACTCAAATCTGTAAAAGCATACACAATAAATGACAATACCATAATCAATTATCCATAAAGACGTGACTAGTAAAAAGCAACATAAAAACAAACATAGTTAATAAAAGAACTAAATCTCAATGTACGAATTAATCTAAACGAGGACTATCTTCATAACGACAGATCACATGTTGAAACTTTTTTAACCATCGTTTGCGGCCATCAACTCCTTTTGCAATGAAAGGTCTTGCTATCTTTTCATTCTCATTCAAGAAATCATATGCCTCTTCAAGCATAATCTCATCAAACCCTTCAACTTTCATTACTTCTTCGTAAAGGAATGAGGTATATTCTTGTTGGGAGTTAGTCTTGAGTGCCTTAGCCACTTCATCAATGTGATCTAGTAATTTATCTATCTTCTCATTCAAGTCATCGTGAAGCTGACTTGTTTTCCCATGAGATCTATGCTTGGATGTTGAAATAGAAGCTCTTGATTGTGATATCATTGGAACTTCAGAAGACTCTCCAATTGCATCTTTGTTTGGGATTTCAGTATCATCTCAACATCACACTTTGTTGAGGGACCAACAATGTTGTTAAGATCATCTGTGGATTTACCAAAACTCCCAGTTGCTTGGTCATCACCATATATCATACATAACTCGTTGTACGTGTCAATAGGCTTGTTAAGATTTGGTGTAGCTTTGGGATGTGCCTATTTCCTCACAAAAAGGTTAAATAAGCAATTAGGACTTAAAAATAATACTCACATTCATAAACTAAATTCGAATAAAGAATATCATACCTCAATGTACTTGTAAATGGTAGTGGAGCAAGTAAACATCTTATTTTCATCCCAACCAAATCCACTACTATTGTCTTTGATTTTCTTAATGACACCAAATTTCTTTTTAGTAGTCTTCAAGCGGTTTTCAACATTCTCCCAAGTACAACGGACCTTAAATATTTGTGAAACAGTCCTAGCCGCACGTGTATATGATTCTTTTCTAAATCTTTTATCCGGTTTTCTACCTTGTTTAACCTCCTCAACAAGTAGGTTAATTAGGAACCGATCCATTATAGGTATCCACCTGAATTGCTTTGTAACATCGTCGTTGATAGTATTGGTAGACAACTCTTGTGTCTCCATAACTAACAAAAACAAGTGCAAGTAATTAAAATACAGCAGAACACAAATTAATCTGACATTTATAATATGAATGTGAAGAATTGAAACAGTTTCCTAATTCCCCCAAACAAAGGTTTGAACTGCAGGTTTCAATCTCCTATTAAATTAAGAAAAAATAACATCAAGTTTCATAATTATTTGAAATTGAAAAAATAATTAACCCAAGGTAGGACCACACCTCATTTTGGCAATCCAAAAACAAAAACAGTGAACCATAGAAAAAAAATTAGAACAAATTAAAGGGTACATAACTAGTAAGTTTCTTCATTTTTAGTTGTCTAAAAACAACTACCAAATAGTACTCAATATATGTCTCAATACAAAAGTAATACTCAAAACATATCTCAATGAAGCAAATAGTCATCATACATGGCATGTGCTATTTCATCTCTTTTCTGAGTCCTTTCCCTATTTTCTTCTCTTTGCTCCCTCTATGTTCTTTGCCTTCTTTGAGGTTGTGCTTCCGACTGCCTATCTCGATCAAATTTTGCATAACTACTCATTATGTTGTTATGCAAAATACAACAAGCTAAAACTACATCAACTTGTTTCTCATATGACCAAAATGGTTCAGAATCTAATACACGAACCTTTTCTTTAGAATCCTAAAAGCCTGTTCGATTGTATTTCTTAACTTCGAATGCTGATGGTTAAACAATTCCCTTTCATTTAGAGGTTGGTGGTTACTATACTCTTTCAAATGATATCGAATGCCGTGATATGGTGGAAGAAATCCCTTACGAACACGAATCCTGCGTCAACCAAATAATATTTACTTGTAAAGCAAAAAAGGATCTATCAACATTACAACTAACCTTTGTCTGACCTATAATTCATTTACATGATTCTACAAAATACCTTCAGGGCCTACAAGTCCATTACACCTTGTCAATGCATCATCCAATATAACTGAATCATTTACTGAGCCTTCCCAACCCGCAAGTACATATGTAAATTTCAAGTCAAAATCGACTGCAGCCATGACATTTTGTGTGGTTTTATCTTTACGACCACGAAACCGAGCTTATATATCAATAGGATGACATTTTGTGTGGTTTTATCTTTACGACCACGAAACCGAGCTTGTATATCAATAGGAAGTGATGCATGAACATGGGTGCCATCTATCGCACCTATGCAATCCTATTATATACATTGTAACTCAATGAATTAAGCCTAAAAGAAACAAATAAACACTTACAACATATAAAAAAATTATGTGATCATAGATTACCTTAAACCAAGGTGAATATGTCAAGACTTTTCTGTATTTTTGGAGTAGAGCCATTGGGTCGATTAACATAATCCTTTTTTAGCCTCAAGATTGTATTTAGAACGAGTGAAGTATCTCCACATAGTTTCACTAGAGCGAAAATAACGACAACTGATAACTTGATTTCTTACATTGTGCCTGATAGTGTGGAGAAACATTACCAATTGTTGCTCCACTGAGACATATATAGTCTCCCTCAAATAGTTCTTCTCTTTCAAAACAGTACATAGTCCATGGAATGTGTACTGTTTCTCTTTCCATGGGAATGATAAGGATAGTACTTCAGGCATAGGAAACTTGCTAGACTCTTTTAAGATATTCTATAACAAAACAAAGAGTCCCAAAAGATATTCCAAAACAAAGAGTCCCAAAAGAGAAAAGATACCCTTAATTTGTATACCTTCTGTATTTGAAAATACACAATGAAACCGAACCAGCAGAAATCGCACAGTAGAGATAATATCAAAGCAGCAATATTCGATCAATATATATATATATATGCATAATCAGTAGAAATAGAAGAAAAATCAAGATTAAATCACTAGAATGGAGAAGAAGAAGAAGAATCGTACCTTGTTGCAATCGATTAATAGAGAAGGAAGAGATTTGAGATTTGTTGAGCTTTCAGAAAGGATGAAGAGCATGTCGCTTTCTCTTCGTCGGTTAATAGTGAAGGAAGAGATTTGAGATTTGAGATTTGTTGAGTTTTCAGGAAGGATGAAGAGCGTGTAGCTTTCTCGTCGTCGGTCGACGAGCTTGGAGATAGGGCTGTAAAACCCTTTTCCTCTTTTTTCGGAAAAAAAACTTCCGCTGAAAAAGAGCGGAAGTTATAGAGAAGGAAGAGATTTGATATTTGTTGAGCTTTCAGAAAGGATGAAAAGCGTGTAGCTTTCTCGTCGTCGGTCGTCGAGCTTGGAGATAGGGCTGTAAAACCCTTTTCCTCTTTTTCGGAAAGGAACTTCTACCGAAAAAGAGCGGAAGTTATTTTCCCCTCATTTTCTGGATATTAGTAAAATATTTTCTAGAATTTTAAATTTTCTCTTGAAACAAACACGTGGAAAACTTTAAAATTCTGGAAAATAATTTTTTTCCTTCATTTTCTACTGAAACAAACAGAGCCTTAGGGGAGGAAAATTTACCAAGATACTAAAGCTAAGTAGGTGTAAGCTCACACAATTGCCTCACATTAAAGGACACAAAAAGTAGGGGAAGAAGATAGAGAATGAAAGTTTTTTTTATTTATTTTTAATTTTTTTATAAGGGATTCCTTAGAATCTTCAAGCAAAAAATCCTTCCTTAGGTTTTCTTTCCTTGAAGCAACTCCCTTAACAGATTTCCCCGAGTGTATATTTTGACAAAGTTTCAATACTTGCCAAAAATCCCCCCCAAAACATGTCATGGATGGGCTATTTATAGCCTTCTCAAGGGTAGTTAAAAGTTTACTCTGGTCCATTATAAAAATGACTAATAGGAAATTCCAGAAGAATTTAATGTTTTTCTCTCAAGTTTATTAGGAATTTCCTTTAATTTGAATACAAAATGACTAAATTAGTCTTTTAAGGGAGAAAGGGAATTTTCAGACCTGGTAATCCCTGACAATTCATTGTAGTCCAAAGGGTGCATCAATAAATGTTCTAAAAG
>JAUPMG010141068.1:0-11255 GCA_031762675.1 Pachysandra terminalis
CTACATCGTCCCTTATACTTATGGAGGTACTTGGTCAGTGTTAGGGTTTTACATATTTATATAAGTTTTAGCATTCAACGTCCTATAAGCTTCTGGTGGTGACTTCCCAACATAGTATGCTTACCACATAGTACATCCCTAAAGTTCAATCCTTAGATCCTCAGAAATGGTGGCCAACCATCCTTCAATATCTTTTGGAAAGTATCCTTTAAGGTGTACAAGCTGAAAATAACACACATCTCATCCTCACATATCTATCCCTTTAACATCCCATTTCTTCTATAAGCAGACCATCTTACCATAATAGCAATAAGTATGTTATCCATCAACCAATGATTTTCCTAACTCAAGTTTCTACATTTCCCTTCCTAGTTTTAGTTTCCTAAGAGATCTGTTGGTTCACTAGTATTCTAATCCCAATCCAACTCAGACAGACTTAGAAAACTCGGGTAGAACCTCAGCTGAAAAGTTTGCTGAAAGACTTCTGCCCTGAGTAACCTTTGCTCTGATACCAATCTGTCGCGCCACAAAACCCGTAGTACAAATCCCTATGCGGCCAACATAGGTTTCTAGGTGAGACCTTCTGGTTCAAACCAAGGAACGCGGATTACCATATCATCACAAGTATAAAAGTGCATATAACCACCTTTATAAATTACCAGAGTGCGGAAGCTAAAATAGTATCAATTAAAAATCGGTCAATGACTTCAGAAGAGTCATGATTACCAAATCTAAGCAATATAATCTCAAAAGAACATAAGTCTATTACAACCAATCTCCCCAAAAGTGACATAAAGTCTAAAACTGAAGGGAAACAAGCAAATGGCTGCATCAATCACAACATCATGTCACTCCACCTCAACCTGCAACATAATAAGTTGCGTGAGCTTGGAATTCCCAGTAAGATCATATCTATCACCAATCCTCATTTAACATGATCAGTCAAAACTAAAGGACAGCAATATAAAAATATAATAACGAGAAGTACAAGTCATTTATTGAATTATGGAGGATGTGAGGTACGCTATTAAATGATGTCATTCAGATGTACTATATGATATGCTGAATCAAAGGCATGCAATGATGATATGAAGTATAATGTACTAGGCTAATGTATCATGTTAAGTGACCCCCATTGTAGTTTCACCGTTAAGAACCAATTTGGGACATAAGACATCAGAAGCAGCCGGATCTCCCTCTCTTCATTCGGGGTCGCTAACCCATGGTACGAAGGCCATCAATTGATGATTTTTGAGTGTAATTACCCGAGGTTTAGCCAACCGTGTAGGACTTTGCTGAATCCTACCCTTTTTTGGATGGGTCTTTCACCCATGGGTATTGTAAACCCAACCAGGAAACCTCGCAAGGAAAATCCCATGCTCTCCTCCCGGGCTCACTTAACAATCTCATCAACCTATTATGCTTGCAATTATTAACATAGGATTCAAATGATTGTTCCAAATATAAAGTATCCACGCACCCATACACGTAGATAATCTACTGGAAATGATCATAGATTTCCAAACCCGTGTACAAACCAATCCAATCCAGTCACAAGCCATTATTAACTCTATCTGTCGCTGCCCAGTTGATCGGACAAGTTAATCAATTCACAACTCTATCTGTCGCTGTCCGATTGATCGAACAAGCTAATCAATACATCTATCAGTAGGATTTCCAGAGATAACACCCTTCGAAAGCTATCCGTGCTCCCATACACATGAATAATCTATCGGATGCCATCAGTGCTATCCTTTCCATCTAGCCATAGGATTTCCTGTGATAACACCCTTCGGAAGCTATCCATGTGCCCATACACACGAATAATCAGCTGGATGTCATCACGAGTATCCTTACCATAAGTACAAATCAACCAAAACAATAATACTAGTCTACATTCCTATCATCAAACGTATGGAGTTCACAACCCCAGGTCATGGGCAAGTCAATAAGCTAGACGGTAGTGTAGGGTGCGCTGTGGAACTCAAAGTAGGTTCCCCCGCAGGTGAACCCAAGCCCTCAGACCATCCTTTGATTCCAAAAGACCATATCTCATTCACTTGGCACAAACACCTTATCAAACCACCTAGAATTCTCAAGTCAAACCCCGTCGACAATGCGGCCAATGTGCAGGTGCCTGCCGGTGGGATTAATATAGTGTAATTTATATCCTTGTCAGTAGAACGCCCGGTGTGCCGGTGCCTGCCTATAGACCAACTTCTATGTATTTATCCCCTATCGGCAGCATGACCGGTACGCCAGTGCCTGCCGACGAGCCTATTCCTATGTATTTTCATTCCCTATTGGTAGCACGGCCGGGGTGTGCCAGTACCTGCTGACAGGTTATGGACCAGAACATCCGAAAGAATCTCAGGTCATCATTTTTGTACATCAAAAAAAAACCTATTGCACATATAATAATATAATCGTCTAAATGCAAGAATACATCAATCAAAACATGAAAATCATCGGTTTACACGCATCAAATGGAAATCATGAAACCAAACATATTTTTCACAAATCTGAAAACTAACCACGATATCAGTGAGAAACCATACATAAAATGAAAATTCCAGTAAGTTTAGATATTCGATGAGTACACACTTCCTCTTCCTTTTTCTCTTTCCTTTCTTTCTCTTTTCCTCTTCTCTTCTTCCTCTTCTTCGTATCCAAGCAAGGTGATAGCTACGGTTTTGTTCTCTTCCCTCTTCTCTGTTTCTCTTTACAAAGGAAACTTCCTTTCCCTCTCTCCCCTTACCAATCCACGATCCCTACTCACCTATACACGTTTGAGATTTGAAATGCATTTTTACAATTTCACTTAATACCCAATTGACAACTTAATCACGTCTAGACCCCCAAATCATATATTTCAACTTCAAATCATACCTATACTCTAATTGTCTTATAATCCACACCATTATGTCTTGTTCCACACGATCGGATCTGGACTAAGCCCACTAACCTAGTTCAAAGGCCAACCTATTTAAACATAATTACACCACACCACCCATATTTATTTTTAATTACAGCTTGACAACAATTTTGTAGATTATTTATCTAACCATATTATTATCACTATTAATCCATTAATCAAAGGCATAAATCAATAAATTAAGGGTCCAAATTTCATCCATAATTATTTAATTAATTGAATTAATTATGAATAAATTATTATAGGGATTTCTAGGTACAGGTCATTACAATCTTTCCCCCCCTTCAGGAAATTTCGTCCCGGAATTAACCAGACTAGGTTTCTAGAATACCCCATCCTAGAGTTTGTTATGCTTCAATTAAGGAATTCTCAAGTTTAGCATTCATTCAAATGTACATCATACCCATACTACATTCACATAAGTTCATGCAATAGAAATATCTTCAGTTAAACAAAGTGTGTGATTTGTGTACCTTCAATATCGGCATTATCTCCCTTGTCATCTATTCCTCCCATTTCTAGAATCTTTTCATTGCCCAAACCTTGCTCATACTTTTGCTCCAATAGCTGTCGACAATACCCTTGGATATGTCCCAACGTCCCACAGTTGAAACATGAGCGCCTCTCTAAACTCTTGCACTTCTTTTCAAAGTCTCTCTCTCTCTACCTTGTCCCCTTGGCCTAAAAGTCTTACCCTTACCTCTACTACGCTGCTTCATATTCCCATCTCCTTGTGTGTTCTGCCTCCTCTCTTGCTCCCCTTGAATCGGTTCTTTCAAATCTCTTAGGATCTTATGTAAACCTGTCATCAAGGGATCCACTCATTCCTCAATAGATGAGTTCTTGCCAACTACCCTTTTTTGTCCCTTAAATGTCTAAGTGTAAATCCAAAAGTATCTACATATATTAATCATAGTAATCAAATTAACGAATCATAGGATCATGTTATGCACATAACGAACAGTACGCAATTGCATCCATGTGAATTCTAATGTTCATGTCTAAGTCCTCTTCCCCCCCTAGGAAACCTAGCAACATATTAGATATAATATTATTTATGTTTTTATGCATTCATAACACACTTGTTCAACATATAACAAAATTCAAGTTTAGGCATTCATAACTCAAACCATTAAGAAAAAATACAGTCCAACATGGGGTTTAATAATCCACTCGATCACAATAATTTAGAAATTTATTTTCGAACTCCTATAATTAAATTGGTTAAAATGGGATATCATTCCACACACCATTGAATTCCGAGTGATACCCTCTCCAGAAACTATTCATGTGCCTACACACACGAATAATCTGAGGAGTCATCACTAGCATTCCATCCAAGCATTACCACCACAAGATCATTCATAATGATTGTAGCACACTATATTACACCAACAAGTTCATTACTATTTCCTACATCATTATTATCTCATACATTGATCAAATCACATCCATATTTATTTAAGTTCTCACCCTAGACTACACCTGAATCTGACTTTACACCTCACATTTAACATTATAGAAATCCTTCACTGGACTCATATCTGACCAACCTCACACATCACATATCAAACGATATCCCTTAGCTTTTCTGAAAATTTCCTTATGCTATTGGTGTATTAATTCTTACTAGAGGTTCTATAATTTTTCTTTCTTTTTAATTATTGTTTTAATAATTCATGTTACCTTCTGGTTGTTCAACAATTATAGTTAGGGATGATCCCTCATAAGTAGCTTTTATCATGTCTTTTATTATATCCTAATAATTATACTAACAAACCTTCCTTTTCATAAATTTTAAGGATAAATGCATTTGCAACTACATCGTCCCTTATACTTATGGAGGTACTTGGTCAGTGTTAGGGTTTTACATATATATATATATATATATATAAGTTTTAGAATTCAACAACTTGTAAGCTTCTAGTGGTCAGATCCCAATGGACTTCCTAACACAGTATGCTTACCACATAGTACATCCCTAAAGTTCAATCCTTGGATCTTTAGAAATGGTGGCCAACCATCCTTCAATATCTCTCGGAAAGTACCCTTTAAGGTGTACAAGCTGAAAACAACACTCATTCTCATCCTCACACATCAATCCCTTTAACATCCTATTTCTCATGTAAGCAGACCATCTTGCCATAACAGCAATAAGTCTATAATCCATCGGCCAATGATTTTCCTAAATCAAGTTTCTACATTTCCCTTCCTAGTTTCAGATTCCTAAGTGATCCATAGGTTCACTAGTATTCTAATCCCAATCCGACTCAGACAGACTTAGACAACTCAGGTAGAACCTAAGCTGAAAAATTTGTTGAAAGACTTCTGCCCTGAGTAGCCTTTGCTTTGATACCAATCTGTCATGCCCCGAAGCTCGTAGCACAAATCCCTATGCGGCCGGCATGGGTTTCCAGGTGAGACCTTGGGGTTCCAACCAAGGAATACGGATTACCATATCTTCACATGTATAAAAGTAGATATATCCACCTTTATAAATTACCAAAGTGCGGAAGCTAAAACAATATCAATTAAAAAGCAGTCAATGACTTCAAAAGAGTCATGACTACCAATTTGGGACATAGGTCACCAGGAACAACTGGATGTCCCTCTCTTCTTTCGGGGTTGCTAACCCATGGTACGAAGGCCACCACTTGCTGATTGTTTAGTGTAATTAGCCGAGGTCGAGCGAACCGTATAGGACTTCGCTGAATCCTACCCTTATTTAAATGGGACTTTCACCCATGGGTGTAGTCAACCCAACCTGGAAACTTCGCAAGGAAAATCCAATGCTCTCCTCCCGAGCTCACTTAACAATCTCTTCAACCTAGTATGCATGCAATTATTAACTTAGGATTCAAATGATTGATCCCATCAGAAACTATCCACGTGCCCATACATGTGAATAATCTACTAGAAATGATCATAAGTTTCCTAACCTGTGTACAAACCAATCCAATCAAATCCCATGTCATTATTAACTCAATCTGTCGCTGGCCGGTTGACCGGACAAGTTAATCAGTTCACAACTCTATCCTTGGCTACCCGTTTGAACGGAAAACCTAATCAATACACTTGTCAGTAGGATTTCCAGTGATAACACCCTTCGGAAGCTATATGTGCTCCCATACACACGAATAATCCGTCGGATGCCATCATGGGTATCCTTTCCACCTAACCGTAAGATTTCCTGTGATAACACCCTTCAGAAGCTATCCATGCACCCATACACATAAATAATTCGTTGGATGTCATTACGGGTGTCCTTTCCATAAGTACAAATCAACCAAAACAATAATACTAGTCTACATTCCGAATATCAAACACATGGAGTTCACAACCCCATGTAATGGTCAAGTCAAAAGGCTAGTCGGTAGTGTAGGGTGTGCCATGGAACTCAAAGTAGGTTCCTCGAAGGTGGGCCCAATCCCTCTGACCATCCTTTGATTCCAAAAGACTCATTCACATGGCACGAACCCCCTATCAAACCATCTAGAATTCTCAAGTCAACCCCCATCGACAGTACGGCCGGTGTGTCGGTGCCTGTTGGTAGGGTTATTATAGTGTAATTTAGGCCCTCGTCGGCAGCATGGCCGGTGCGCCAATGCCTGCCAACATACCAACTTCTGTGTGTTTATCCCCTATCGGCAGCATGACCGGTATGCCAATGCCTGCCAACGGGCCTATTCCAGTGTATGTTCATTCCCTGTCGGTAGCATGGCTGGTGTGCTGGTGCCTGCTGACGAGTTACAGACCAGAACATCCATAAGAATCTAAGGTCATCATTTTTGAACATCAAACAAAAACCAAGTGCACATATAATACTTATAATCATCTAAATGCAAGAATACATCAATCAAAACATGAAAATCATTAGTTTACACGGATTAAATAGAAATCATGAAACCAAATCTATTTTTCACAAATCTGAAACTAACCATGATATCAATGAGAAACTATACAGAAAATGAAACTTACAGTAGCAGTTTAGATATTCGATCAGTACACACTTCCTCTTCCTTTTTCTCTTTCCTTTCTTCCTCTTTTCCTCTTCTCTTCTTCCTCTTCTTCTTCTCCAAGCAAGGTGACAGCTAGGGTTTTTTTCTCTTCCCTCTTCTCTTTTTTCCTTCTTCATCTCTCCAATATCTCTCCTTATTTTACTCTTTAATGAGAAGGAAGATGGGGGAGGGGAATAAGGAAACTTCCTTTCCCTCTCTCACCTTAGCAATCCACGATCCGCACTCACCCATACACATTTGAGATCTGAAATGCATTTTTATAATTTCACTTAATACCCAATTGACAACTTAATCACACTTAGATCCCCAAATCATATATTTCAACTTCAAATCAAGCCTTTACTCTAATTTTATTATAATCCACACCATTAAGTCTGGTCCACACGATCGAATCTGGAGTAAGCCCACTAACCTAGTTCCGAGCCCAACCTACTTAAACTTAATTATACCACACCACCCATATTTCTTTTAATTACAGCTTGACAACAATTCTATAGATTATTAATCAAAGCACATTATTATTACTATTAATCCATTAATCAAAGGCATAAATCAATAAATTAAGGGTCCAAATGTCATCCATAATTATTTAATTAATTTAATTAATTACGAATATATTATTATAAGGATTTCTTGGTTTAGGTCATTGCAGAATGTGATGGTATTTAAGTTGAAATAATTTAGAGGTCAAGTTTGTAGTCTTAGTAAGTCGCAGAAAAGCCCGGGAGCACTACTCTTTTTGGGAGAGGACCACAGAGAAGATTGTACAGTATCTACATCACATCACTACAACTAGTCGTAGGAATGATGACGTGGCTCCAGTGCCAGTGCCAGCATCTTCACCACCATCTTCAGTACCATCACCGTCAACAGTACCGGTAGAAGAGCAACAACAACAGGATCCAGAGGAGCAGGAAGAGAACATGACTTCAGTACCATCACCGTCATCAGTACGGTAGCAGAGCAGCAGCAACAGGATCCAGAAGAGCAGGAAGAGAACAGGGGTAGCAGAGCAGCAGCAACAGGATCCAGAGGAGCAGGAAGAGAACAGGACAGGAGTATGAAGACCATGAGAGAAGAAGAAGGGAATGAATTCCGTATGAGATCATTAGGATGTTTATGATGGATTTATGATTCTACAGACATGTTGGAACTATTTAGCTTGGTAGTTGGTTAAGACTACTGGGTTTTTAATCTGAAATTTTAGATGTGGTGAATGATTGTTGTTTTGAATATGCTATGATGCATGGTTTGTTTCTTGATTGTATGAATACAAAGGTGGAATGGTTTATATCAGTTGAAACTATCTTATATTAGTTTGAAACTATATGATGATTAGTTTAAGATCATTTAATGGTAGTTTGAATGTTGTGATTTGTGAACTTCTAACATTAGTTGGTTAGTATAAGCATGATGTGACTGCACTTAACCTCAAATATTTTTTTTACCTTACTGAATTTCGAGGACAAAATTCTTCTAAGGACGGTAGATTGTAAGGAACTGAAAATTTTTGAATTAGGAAAAGGGTAATTTTGTACTTAAAAGGGTTAAGAGTAAATTAGTAATTTTACCTAAAGAGAAATTATGTTACAAGAGAACCCTCTTAATTAAATTTTAAGAGTAGTGGAATCTTGAAGACTAATTAGAATTAGTAAGTAGAGTTAATCCTAAGGGTCAACTTAACTAAAATCCATAAAACTTAAATGTGACCATAAGGATCCAACTAAACAAGACTTAAACTTAAGATAGAGTATAAATATTCCTTATAACTTAAGAAACCCTAATATTTCCAGAAACTTAAAAGTGAGGCTAACCTAGAGCAAGGGAGAAAAGCATGAACATTAGAAAATCAAAGGGACTAAGAAGGAACAACTAAAGATCTAAAGAATCCATAGCTTCAACAATCTCTAAGGTGAGTAGACTTTCAATTCGTGGGCATTTGGGAAAAAACCCAAATGTCAATACCCTAGTACAACTCTAAATCTTTAAATGTTATGAGAATGAGTAGAAATCAATCTATATGATGTATAAAGTGTTGATGTTGTGTTCTTGAATTTGGGCAAAAACAAAAGAGGTGTTTCTAATTCCAAATATGGATATTATGGGTAAGAAATCTTATGTTTATGAGAGATATTCATAAAATGATGAGTTATGATGAGGAATTAAGTTCTAATTAAGAACCAACCATAAATCCAAGTCAAATTGATAATTAAAGGAATAGGTAAAAATATGGATTCGCGACCTCGGGTGGAACCACCGGTATGCCAGTGAGTGCCCTTGATAGAGATTGTTTTGTGTGGAATACTGCTCAGGTGGAAACCACCAGTATACCGGCGGTGCCCCCGACAGGATCTATGTATTTATTTTTGTGTGTGCCGAAAGCTGGGGTAGACCCGACAGGATCATCGACCAAACCGACGAGGCACCGACCAATCTTACAGGTCCACAGGCCACAGCCCCTGACCAACTTGATTTAGGACTTTAGATCACCGGTAGATCGGTACCCTACTAGTGGAGCCACCCGTCAAGTAATTTTAGGAGGTGTTTGAAGAAAGTAAGACTAGTATGTGAAGTTGTTCAGATTTGTGAAAGGTACATCATCTATAGTAAGATACTAGTGTACTAATGAGACCACTGACCCTAGTGCGAAAGCCCATGACCCAGTTTAGATGTAATAGTACTTTGGAACATATGTGAAACCTTTATGGTGAGGTGATAGTCATCATGAGTTGAACTATGAGTTGTGTAATAATTAATAATATGTGAGACTAGATGTCCCCTACTTTCCTTGGAAATTCCCAGGAAGACAGTTAGCGTATGAAATGAACGAAAACATAAAGAGAGTTGAGACAACTCAGGTTAGTGACACTAATGTGAAGGATTAAGGTGTATAGATGTCATACATGATATTCTTAGAGCTGACTGTATGCATTACTAATGCATTAAATGTTTGGGTGAATGGTAAAGATTGATCCTAGTTAGACGTAAGTTTATCTTATATGAGTATGTACTTTAATCCTGGACAAATTGGTGAATTAATTCGAGATGAAAGGTGATGAGTACTTAATGGAGATGTGAACTGATTTCAGATGATTATATGAACTGGTGCTAAATGAATATATGATTTAACTTTAGATACTTATGTAAATTGATGCTAGATGGATATGTGAATGGATTCAGAATGAATGTGTGAACTAATTCTAGAAGGCTATGTGAACTAGTTATGATGAACATGTTAATCGACTTTAGTGGGGAGTGTGACCTGATCATAATTGGATGTGTGGACTGATCCTTGTGGATACACGATTTGACTATAGTTAGTTGGATGTGAAGTCTGACTCTAGTCGGATGAGTGAATACATCCAAATGGATGTATGATTTAATCTTATATGATGCATACTCTTATGTGTATATATTACAATAGATGTGTTGTAAGGTAAGTAAATACCTTGACTATATGAATCACTAGAAATGTGATGTGAATAACTATGTTATTAGGATAGTTTAAAGGAAAGGTAAAATGATGTACATGTTTCAAAGTAAGCATAAGACATACTGATGAGAGGTAAATAAAAACCTTGATTAGATTGAATTACTAGAGTTGTGGTGTGAATCAATACACTATTACACTAAATTAACAAAAGAATGAAATAATACACATGCTTATGAATGTGCATAAGACATAGTGATGAAGTAAGATGTAGAAATGATATGAGATCTAGGATACACTTAATCCTAATTTCTTATCTTGTTATGAACAAGCATGACATGTGAAATAGAGAATTTATGAATGATTCCAAGATGCACTGTAATATGGAAGTGTACATCCATGACTTAGATGGAAGTGAATATAAACCTATGACTGTGGTAACTTATGAGCAAATACAATATGACTTATACATACTGGATACATGATTGAAAGGGATGAATGATTATAAATGGAATATTATGTGTGTGTGTTCCAAATTCATTATATTCAATGCAGGTGAAATACTCATTTGAATGCAGAGTATGGCATATTATTTAATGTTCATTGGAGATGTATATATCTATACATAACATGTAGATTGTGATAATGGCATGCATTATATGAATTGTTCTTGCATTAGTATGGGCCCTGATGGGTAACTATCACGCCCCCCACCTCCAAACCCACACGTGTCAGCACGTGAGTGGTTTGGACGTGGACGCGATGACCTTCACCCTCATGTACCGTTATCTTTCTTCTTTATATAAAAAAAATGAGGGTGGAACTCCATTACAATCATCTTTAGAGTACCATTTAACTCTAATTTCAAATG
>JAUPMG010141079.1:0-11254 GCA_031762675.1 Pachysandra terminalis
TCAAGACAAAGCATATAGAATAGTCCTTCGAAGTCTATGGATGTGATCCAAACATGACTCCTGAGTTAGAAGGTACAGAGAGTTCCCCCGAGGATTTATCCTTGAGAAAAAGTACCTTTAAAACGTAAAGGTATGGAACAAAATCACTCGAAGTCTGTTCTAGAGAGCAGATAGACGTGACTTCGAGGATCCATTGAGATTATAACTATCTGAGGAGTCCATTTAGGGGTAGCATGCTCCTAAATACATCCTTTGAGAAAAATGAGGTCCGTCGAGGGAAGATTAAGATTCTTATTCCCTCGGGCTCCCAGAAGGCAGTATGCCGTGGGAATATAAGTCCTTAGTCCTTCGATATTTCAGAAGGAAAGAAGGAACGTGTTTGTTGGGTTTGGGACACGTGGCGTCCCCCCACAAGCTGAATTTCAAACAGATGGCTTCCTTGAGAAGCTATCGCATTAATTGATGATAAAAACAGTTAGATATCCTGCCGTTTTAAATCTTGCTTTTCACCAAAACGGTCTAATCATCGTACGCAGCTGCTAACAGCTGGTACGTGACAGGGACGGCTGTACAACCGTTTTAGCTTTTATGAATGATTCAATGTATGCGGCTATACCCGAAACGCGTACACGCGCTCGTAATCAAGCGCCGCGTGTAAAGTGGGGTTAAATTTGCCCACCTGATCAACAATGTCAGAACTAATTCTTTTGCCTTTGTTTGTAAGAAATTGTAAGTATGCTGGAAAGCACTTTTACCATCAAGACAAATTGTTCCAGGGTCCACAAGTGTTCTCTCGAGACTGAGTTCACCATGACCCGGAATTTTGAACAGAATTTCACCAATAAAATAGCAAACACATGCTTGTTTGTGAAGATGGTCATAACTAGAATCTGAAGAATACCTCTTGTTGGAGAAGAGCATATAATGAACATCCCCAGCGGAGTCGCCAAAATGGTGATCGGAAAAATGGAAGATAATCGGCATTTAATCATGTTTAAGCCGATTGAGCCAATAATTGCTTGATTTCGGCCAAATTTGAAGTGGATAAGGTCTTCGGGATCCGGGGCATTCTAACCGCTCGTCTAAACCGGAAAATCGGCCGTACAGACGACGCTACGTCAATTCAACAAGCAAAAATGCGAGAAAAGAAGAGGAGAGCATGATTTACATGGTTCGGCCAATGCGCCTACGTCCATGGGTTGCCCTTTTGGGTGTTTTCCTTCTCATTGAAATATAGAGATTTACATGGGGAAGAATGTTATAAGAGCTGAGGATAAGGGGAGAGAAAGGAACAAAGGGAAAAAATCTTGCTTCTCTGTTTTCCTTGGTTTAGAGACCTTCCCTCTGTGTCACTTCTTCTTCTCCAACCAGCCCTTATGTATGTGTCTCCTCTCTCCTCTACAGCCAACCCTCAGTCCCCCATTTAAAGGCTTGACGAGACCCCCCTCCTCTCTCTCAAAAGGAAGTCAGTTTTTTCCTTGTGAGAGTCCCAAGGTCTGCTATTTTTAAATGCTTGATAAGACCCTCCCCCCCTTTTTTAGAGAAAAAGGGAGTCAGCTTTCCCCTGTCATGTCACATCAATAAGAAAGTAGATATTGACCAATAAATGATATGTATCATGAACAGTGACCGTGAACAGTGTACCCGGGGTTGGCATGAATAGTGCCAGAACAGTAATCTGGGGGTCGACATGAACAGTGACATGAATAATGTACCCGGGGGTCGGCATGAACAGTGTACCCGGGGGTCGTCATGAATAGTGCCGGGTGAACAGTAACCCGGGCTTGCATGAATACTGCCGGGTGAACAATAATCCAGGCTTGCATGAATAGTGTTGGGTGAATAGTAATTCAGGCATGAACAGTGCCGAGTGAACAGTAACCCGGGCTTGCATGAATAGTGCCGGGTGAACAGTAACCCCGGCTTGGTTAAAAAAGCACTATGATGTGTTTTAAATAAAGGGGTGCCATGTGTGCTACTAATGACATGGTGCCACGTATATGCATACAAAATTGGGGTCATCAGTACTCTACTTGTAGTAGTGTCTCCCTTGTGTTTCTATTTGCTTGTAATAGTGTCATTTAGAGTTTCATTGACAGCTCTGTGAGTTTTATGGATCTGTGCCCATAATTTCGAACTTTGAATCGGTGCAAATTGGTGACTAAATCTCTTTTTATGTGCTATATGTTCTAAGCAGGTAGTTGTCATTGCATCAAACGTTGCCGCAACTTATGAACCTCACCTTAGATTTCCAATGACTACAGCAGTGGTGAGCTTTGTCAACATTTGCCTAAATGTTGGTTCTTTATTTATTTAAAAAAAAATATTTGGATCGGCTGGACTGGCGATACTGGTCGCTGGAACGGCAATACCGGTGCCGGATTGGCAATACCTGTCAAAATCGGTCAATATCGGACCGATTCAGGCCAATACCGGTTGGATCCTTTATTTTATAAATTAAAACGAAAAAATGAAAATCGGTTGGATCGACCGATCCAGTCATTGGACCAGTCCAGATTGGTATCGATTGGACCAATCTGATCCAAAGCCTCACGATACAATAATTGTATCGTGGCTTGGGATCGGACCGGTCCTGGCCGATCCCAATCTGGATCGGCCGATCCAATCCTTGAAACCATGCATCCAAGCGGAGAAAAGCAAAAGTTATACTAAACCTCCACATTTTAATCTTAATAGGAATATTAGTTGGTATCCAAATAAAACTCAAGTAAGCTCTGGATAGAGGGGCCATCAATTGCAGTTTTTTTTTTCCAATCAATATATTTAGAACATTGTTTTTAGATTTTGTAAATGTTTTTGGGATTATCCAATCAACTATTGTATGAGACAATCTATTATATAATTTGCATTGATAGGTTTTATGGGGACATCAAAGATAGGTGGTCTTACCATAGCATCCTGGTTAAGATGAAGAAGAGATCCAATCTGAATCAGAGGTGAACTAAAGAGTCGGGATCACATCTCTTATTTATTTATCTGATTTTTATTATTGTGTCTACAGTAATGTCTTGTGGGAAAGTGTGTTAGTATTGAGGCACCATCACGTGAGCGGCATAACCACATGGCAATATTCGATTATAGGAATATCACACCGGACCCGCTATCTTCCAAAACTAATGTGACAGTAATATCTTGTGAAAAAGAGAGTTAGTATAGAGGCACCATCACGTGAGCGGCATAACCATATGGAAAAGAGTGTTAGTATAGAGGCACCATCACGAACGAGGGCGGCATAACTGCCACAACCACATGGCAATATTCGATTATAGGAATATCACACCGGATCCGCTATCTTCCAAAACTAATATGACAGTAATGTCTTGTGGAAAAGAGTGCTAGCATAGAGGCACCATCACGTGGTTGGCATAACCACATGGCGATATCTATTAAAATGTATTATTTTATTGAAAACGTATACTAGTGGACCCCACCTCACATATTCAGAACCAGTTAAATAGCTTAGCCATAAACACTTTCACCACCAAGAAAAAAACAAAACAAAACCTTTGCTATGACTACCATTTTGTTTTCTGTGGTTATTGCAGCCTCCCTTGTTGCTTTCTTCTTCTTCTTTACTAGTAAGCTTAGGCACAAGAAGTCTTCAAAGCTTCCTCCAGGGAGCTTCGGATGGCCTCTCATCGGCGAAACCCTTGAGTACCTGCAAATGACTAGAAAAGGCATGCAGGAAACTTTCATAAGATCACGAATGGAGAATTACGATTCCCGGGTCTTTAGAACTTCGATGTTAGGTGAATCATTGGCTTTCTTTTGCGGTCCTGCTGGGAACAAGTTGCTATTCTCTAATGAGAACAAGCTCGTTGCCGTTTGGTGGCCTAGTCCGGTCCGTAGGCTATTCAAGTCATGTTTAATTACCAAGGTTGGTGACGAAGCAAAACGGATGCGCCGCATGCTCATGACATTTCTCGATCCAGAAGCACTGCAACGATATATAGCGACAATAGATACAATAACACAACAACATTTCAAAACAAACTGGGAAAGTAAAGAGGAGGTGAAGGTTTACCCATTAGTTAAGATGTATACATTCGAATTGGCGTGTCGTCTATTCTTGAGCGTTGATGAACCTGAAAAGATAATGAAACTTTTCCATCAATTCAATACCTTCAACAAAGGGGTCGAATCGATACCTCTCAATTTTCCTGGCACAAGATTTTATCGCGCAGCAAGAGCAGCAAATGCTATAAGGGGAGAGCTTCAAGAGATAATTAAACATAGGAGAGTAGCATTAGAGGAGAAGACTGCGTCGCCATCCCAAGACCTTCTGTCACATTTGCTTGTGCATGCCGACGAGACTGGGTGGTTTATGCCAGAAACTGAAATAAAAAATAATATATTGGTGTTAATCTTTGCAGGTCATGACATCCAGATCCAGCTTTGTTCTTACAACTGGATGGTTTATGCTAGAAACTGAAATCAAAAATAATATATTGGTGTTACTCTTTACAGGTCATGACACATCTAGCTCTGTTCTTACATTGCTTATGAAGTATCTTGGAGAGTTACCTGACGTCTATGATAAGGTCTTAAAGGGTAAGTATAAGCCCTTCCTTTTATTAGGGAATAGAATTCATTGAAGTAGTCTTTCACTTTACTATATTTCAGTTCTGTCTTCTATTGCATTTTAGTCTGCGTTTGGCCCAGCTTGTGCTTCTGGATAAGCACTCATTGGTTAAGTGGCTCAATGGGAGCACTTACCCAAACTACTCACTTGAAGAAAATAGCGTTTGGTAAATACATTTATTTAAGTGCTTATGAAAGTTTAGCGGCAAAATCGGTATTATAAAAATATTATTAAAGTTTAGAAATAACATCTATTGAAGTGCTTATGAAAGTTTAGGGGTAAAATAAGTATTATGAAAATATTACTAAAGTTTAAAAATAGCTTCCCGCATAAGTGATGAGAGAAACTGTTCTCAACAGCTTCTCCCAATGGTCTACTGCTTATGGGTAAGCACTACCCATTAGGTGTTACTAAACACACTTAATTTTAAAATGTATTTTAATAAGCTATAAGCTGCAATAAACACTTATATAAGCCAGGCCAAAGGGTGTAATTTTTTTAGCCTATTGAAGAACTTGATTACATAGGTTTTTGTTAACATCGTTTCAAGTGTTTTTGGGGAAACCACAGAGCAAATGGAGATTACAATGGCCAAAGGACCAAGGGAGTTGCTAAATTGGGGGGACATACAAAAGATGAGATACTCATGGAATGTAGTTTCTGAAGTCATGAGAATTTTTCCGGCGGTAACCGGCAGTTACAGGGAGGCCATTATTGATTTCAATTACGGTGCTTACACCATTCCGAAAGGGTGGAAGGTACTGCAATTCCATTATGATGAATTTTTCAGTCAACAGCTAATAGTTAAGATTCTTCTTTGAAGATTTAATGCAAGCAGTAATTGATAACTTTGTTCATTTGACAGTTAAGCTGGAACACGAATTCAACCCACCAAGACCCAACTATCTTCCCAAACCCAAATCAATTTGACGCATCGAGGTTTGAAGGAGAGGGGCCTTTGCCATTCACATATGTTCCGTTTGGAGGAGGGCCTAGGATGTGCTTGGGGAAAGAGTATGCTAGACTAGAGATACTTGTGTTCCTGCACAATGTGGTGAAGCGGTTCAAATGGAAACTTTTGTTTCATGATGAGAAGATCAAAGTTGATCCTATGCCTATACCAACCAAAGGGCTTCCAATTCACCTTCGACCTCACCAATCCTAAGCCTAACATTCCTTTTGCTTTAAAACAATTATTAGGCATGTAAACATTCATATATATATATATATGAAGATGATTTTGCTTTCTAGCATTTTTCTGATGAATGCAATTGGTACATGATTCTTCAGGTATTATTCTTGTAAGACAATATTGATATTGATTCTCATTTTCAACTATATACCAATTATCCATAAAGTGCAGATTAGTTTATTTGTATATTTTATTGTGTAGATGAACACACCATGTTTGTTGTCAAGAAACTTGTCTTCCTCCCCTATGAACTAATGTGTTATCTTCTGTAAATATACAAGCTAGCAGTGGAACGAAAGATATTCAGAGGATGATACGGTTGTTTATAATTGCCGCTAATAATAACTTGCAATTATAGAAAAAGGTATATATGAAACCTTAATTATGTATTTTAGTTCTTAAAGTTCTACTAAATTTGGTTACTGGAGTCAATAGCTCTAATTGGTTGCATGGGCTTGGTAGGCTTTCCAACTTTCAAAGGATGCCCATACGATTAATCGTGCATTCAGCTCACAACTGATTTGATTGGGTTGCATGAACTTTGCTCAACTTCACAACTGCTTAGAAGGGCTATAAATGACTTGTTTCAAGGTTTCGGTATTTGATGATTCAGGCACAACCATCTCTTGTATTTTTAGATTATTTCTTGACAATGACTCTACCAAAGTTTAGGCCTCATTTTTTTCCCTTATGAATTTGGAAAGCTGGTGGGAAGCTCACATTCGGAATTTTTTAGATCTCATTTCAATTGTTAGCAAAGGAAAAGGATTTATTTTTATGGTACGTGAATCATAAGCATCAATCTTTACTTTTCCCCAACTTATTTTTAATTGAGCTTATAATTTTTTTGTATATTTTTTTCTAGGCTAAGAAATGAAAAGTAAGGATCCCTAAAGACCTAATGATCGCAACAGTTTGTTGAGTTATATTCATCTTAAATGTTTCATTATTGGCAATATATACAGCCACTGCTTGAAGTTATGCATCAGTATCAGGCTTGTCAATGTAACCATAAACGTTGACTGTTTTAGACTTTAAGCTTCCCAGCTTGTGAAAATTTATGAAATTCAAGTGATGTGTTGTATCATTGTCCAATTAGATAAACTTGTAGGTTTGTGTTCTCTCTTAATTCTAGCATTCATTTGAAAAAATTCTGGACTTCCTTTCAGTTTAGCAATTTTTGAACTTCTTTTATACATTGAATCGGCTTGATTAAATTTATTTCCTTCTTTTTGGTTTTGAATTGGTGCAAATTGGTGACTAAATCTCATTTTTTCCTGTTCTAATTTTTCTTGGCAGGTGGTCGTCATTGCATCAAACATCCCAGCAACCTATAAACCTCACTTTGGAATTCGAACCAATGGTGACCTTTGTCAACATTTGCCTAAATGCACCAATCTTTGCTTTCCTTTTGGAGCATTCTTTAGCAACATTTGTAATCGAATATATTTATAACATTGTTCGCAGATTTTGTAACTTTTGGATTCTCTAATGAACTATTGTATCAAACAACCTGTTATATAATTTATAAGTTATTTATGATGCAATATTTTTTTTATATAATTTACAATAAGTTTTTTAAGATGGTGATGCAGGTATATAGTTTACATTGAAAGGATTTATGGAGGCATCAAATATATGTGGTCTTCTTACCATAGCATCTAAGTCATTGCGAAGAGATGACGAGATCCAATCTGAATCATAGAGGTGGTAATGGTCGTAAGAACAAGTTTCAACGATAAGATTGTGACTGTATCCCCCCTTCTGTTGAAGTTATTTATGCGATTTTTTACTATTGTGTTTACATTGTGTCTTGTACTTCACATTGATTCTTCCCAAATTAAAAGTAGACAACTCTCCTTTATTTCCAACCTACAATGAGCCAGTGAGGTACTCTACTTGTAGTGTCTCCCTTGTGTTTACATTTGCTTGTAATAGTGTCATTTAGAGTTTCATTGACAGCTCTGTGAGTTTCATGGATCTGTGCCCGTAATTTCGAACTTTGAATCGATGCAAATTGGTAACTAAATCTCTTTTTCTGTGCTATATGTTCTTCGCAGGTAGTTGTCATTGCATCAAACGTTGCCATAACTTATGAACCCCACTTTAGACTTCAGCATTGGTGAGCTTTATCAACATTTGCCTAAATGTTGGATCTTTATTTAAAAAAAAAAATTTGGATCAGCCGGACTGGCAATACTGGTCGTTGGGACGGCGATACCGGCACAAATGTTGGATCTTTATTTAAAAAAAAAAATTTGGATCAGCCGGACTGGCGATACTGGTCGTTGGGACGGCGATACCGGTGCCGGATTGGCGATACCTGTCAAGATCGGTCGATATCAGACCGATTCAGGCCAATACCGATTGAATCCTTTATTTTATAAATTAAAAAGAAAAAATGGAGATCGGTTGGATCGGCCGATCCAGTCATTGGACCAATCCAGATCGGTATCGGTTGAACCGATCTATCCAAAGGCTCACGATACAAAAATTGTATCGTGGCTTGGGATCGGACCTGTCCTGGCCGATCCCAATCAGGATCGACCGATCCAATCCTTGAAACCATGCATCCAAGCGGAGAAAAGCAAAAGTTATACCAAACCTCCACTTTTTAATCTTAATAGGAATATTAGTTGTTATCCAAATAAAACTCAAGTCAGCTCTGGATAGAGGGGCGATCAATTGCAGTTTTTTTTTCCAATCAATATATTTAGAACATTGTTTTTAGATTTTGTAAATGTTTTTGGATTATCCAATCAACTATTGTATGAGACGATACATTATATAATTTGCATTGATAGGTTTTATGGGGAGATCAAAGATGTGTTGTCTTACCATAGCCATCCATGTTAAGATGAAGAAGAGATCCAATCTGAATCAGAGGTGATCTACAAGAGTTGTGATCACACCCCTTACTGTTGCTTTTATTTATCTGATTTTTAATATTGTGTTTACAGTAATGTCTTGTGGAAAAGAGTGGTAGTATAGAGCCACCATCATGTGGGCGGCATAACTAGCCCACATGACGATATTCTATTGTAGGAATATCAGACCGGATCCGCTCGCTTCCAAAACTGATGTGACATAGATGACTTTGAGAAAGAGTATTGTGTGGTCGATATGTATTATTTTCTAGAAAACGTATACTAGTGAACCCCACCTCACATATTCAGAACCAGTTAAATAGCTTAGCCATAAACACTTCCACCACAAAAAAACAAAAAAAAAAAAGCTTTGCCATGACTACCATTTTGTTCTGTGTGTTTATTGCAGCCTCCCTTGTTACTTTCTTCTTCTTCTTTACTAGTAAGCTTAGGCATAAGAAGTCTTCAAATCTTCCTCCAGGGAGCTTCGGATGGCCTCTCATCGGTGAAACTCTTGAGTACCTGCAAATGACTAGAAAAGGCATGCAGAAAACTTTCATAAGATCAAGAATGGAGAATTACGATTCCCGGGTCTTTAGAACTCTTTAGAACTTCGATGTTCGGTGAACCATTGGCTTTCTTTTGCGGTCCTGCCGGGAACAAGCTGCTATTCTCTAATGAGAACAAACTCGTTGCCGTTTGGTGGCCTAGTCCGGTCCGTGGGCTATTCAAGTCATGTTTAATCACCAAGGTTGGCGACAAAGCAAAACGGATGCGCCGCATGCTCATGACATTCCTCGATCCAGAAGCCCTGCAACGATATATAGCGACAATAGATACAATAACACAACAACATTTCAAAACGAACTGGGAAAGAAAGAGGAGGTGAAGGTTTACCCATTAGTTAAGACGTATACATCCGAATTGGCGTGTCGTCTATTCTTGAGCGTTGATGAACCTGAAACGATCATGAAACTTTTCCATCAATTCAATACCTTCAACAAAGGGGTCGCATCGATACCTCTCAATTTCCTGGCACAAGATTTTATCGCGCAGCAAGAGCAGCAAATGCTATAAGGGGAGAGATTCAAGAGATAATTAAACATAGGAGAGTAGCATTAAAAGAGAAGACTGCGTCGCCATCCCAAGACCTTCTGTCACATTTGCTTGTGCATGCTGACGAGACTGGGTGGTTTATGCCAGAAACTGAAATCAAAAATAATATATTGGTGTTACTCTTTGCAGGTCATGACACATCCAGCTCTGTTCTTACATTGCTTATGAAGTATCTTGGAGAGTTACCTGACGTCTATGACAAGGTCTTAAAGGGTAAGTATAAGCCCTTCATTTTATTAGGGAATAGAATTCATTGAAGTAGTCTTTCACTTTACTATATTTCAGTTCTGTCTTCTATTACATTTTAGCTTGCATTTGGTCCAACTTGTGCTTTTGGATAAGCACTCATTGGTTCAGTGGCTCAATGGGAACACTTATCCAAACTGCTTACTTGAAGAAAATAGCGTTTGGTAAATACATTTATTTAAGTGCTTATGAAAGTTAGGGGCAAAATAGGTATTATAAAAATATTATTAAAGTTTAGAAATAACATTTATTGAAGTGCTTATGAAAATTTAGGGGTAAAATAAGTATTATGAAAATATTACTAAAGTTTAGAAATAGCTTCCCGCATAAGTGATAAGAGAAACTGTTTTCAACAGCTTCTCCTTATGGTCTACTGCTTAAGGGTAAGCACTACCCATTAGGTGTTACCAAACACACTTTTAATTTTAAAAAGTACTTTAATAAGCTATAAGTTGCAATAAACACTTATATAAGCCAGGCCAAAGGGTGTAATTTTTTTAGCCTATTGAAGAACTTGATTTCATAGGTTTTTGTTAACATCATTTCAAGTGTTTTTGGGGAAACCACAGAGCAAATGGAGATTGCAATGGCCAAAGGACCAAGGGAGTTGCTAAATTGGGGGGACATACAGAAGATGAGGTACTCATGGAATGTAGTTTCTGAAGTCATGAGAATTTTTCCAGCGGCAATCGGCAGTTACAGGGAGGCCATTGTTGATTTCAATTATGGTGCTTACACCATTCCGAAAGGGTGGAAGGTACTGCAATTCCATTATGATGAATTTATCAATCAACAGCTAATAGTTAGATTCTTCTTTGAAGATTTAATGCAAACAATAATTGATAACTTTGTTCATTTGACAGTTAAGCTGGAACACGAATTCAACCCACCAAGACCCAACTATCTTCCGAAACCCAAATCAATTTGATGCATCGAGGTTTGAAGGAGAGGGACCTTTGCCATTCACATATGTTCCGTTCGGAGGAGGGCCTAGGATGTGCTTGGGGCAAGAATATGCTAGACTAGAGATACTTGTGTTCCTGCACAATGTGGTGAAGTGGTTCAAATGGGAACTTTTGTTTCATGATGAGAATATAAAAATTGATCCTATGCCTATACCAACCAAAGGGCTTCCAATTCACCTTCGACCACACCAATCCTAAGCAACATTCCTTTTTTTTTAAAAACAATAAATATGCATGTAAACATTAATATATATATATATATATT
>JAUPMG010141090.1:0-11254 GCA_031762675.1 Pachysandra terminalis
GGTTAACAGGAAAGGAACCATCAGAGGAATGTGTCCATGAAGGGCTCAGTTGGTTAGATGTTGATAATGCTGTAGGGCCTCCTGAGGCTTTTAGTGGTCCACCAAGCCCAAGGCGGAACATTCCAAGTAAAGCCAACAGTAATAGGTCCAAAAATGAAAGTGGAGATCTAAGAGGAGAAGAAAATGATGAACTTGAATGGCCATATTCTGATGAGACTGAGGAAGAGGAAGGGGAAAATGTATACATGGATGACGATGAGGATGATGATGAATCTAATGAGGCTAGTTATGATGGGGGACCTAGGGGTGATGGGCTTGCAAGAGACTTGCTTCAAGAAACTGATATGAATTTTACATTAGATGATTTGATGAATACCAATGCCTAATTATATTTGGATGGTTTTATCTTAAACATCTCTTTTGTTAACTTTATTTTGTTGTACTTTTAGTTTAATTAACTTTATTTTGGCTTTGGGTTTGATTAGATGATTACTACTTTAAGTTGGATGATAAGTGAATTTAATCCATTCAAGCCATAATGATAAGTGAATTTAATCCATTCAAGCCATACTAAATTTATTTGTTATATGATTGCTTATCTCATTAGGTTATATTGATAAAATTCATGTTGTATTAATTAATATTGCAAATATTGATATATTACATTTCTATAAATGACATATATATAATTTATTTATCGTAGCTTGTTATTTTTTTTGAATGTCACCTAGGCGAACGCCAAATCGCCTAGGCTAGCGCCTAGGCGATGGCCAGGTCTGTTGCATGAGCTCGCCTAGGCTTTTTGATAACCTTGGTTGTACCCATAGTATTAGGTTATAACACGTACTTGCTGAGTTGTGTTGTTCTATGATTGTATGTAATAGTATGCATGTGCTAGCTGGACCCTATTGCACCTTGTGCACAAAATAACGTGTAATTCTGTTTGTACACCCTATGCACATGACATACTGTTAGAAATGCATTGTTTCTTATCTATGATTAATGATGTGAAGTACATAAATATGAGAAGTGACTTAGAGTGGTCAAACACTAATAGCAGTTCCCTTATGGAGTTATATCCATGTAGTGATGAGATGTAGAGGTTGACAAGATGATTAACACCTAAGGATAGAGTTCTACCTGACACATTATACAAAGATGCTTTACGTCCTTTCTATGAATCGCTATGATGAAATACGATGTATGTTTCTGTGAACTGCTATGATTACACCCTGTACACTATTACTCGAGTGCTTCGTTAGTGTGCACCTCATCACATGCACGTCATGAACTCTGGACCATGGATTTGGTCTATGAGTAATACCCTGTCATTGAATCCATTGTTGAAGGATTAATATATGTCATATGAGAATATGGTGACTTGGAGGTCAACATAAGTGAGGAGACTTAGTGGAGGCAGTTGAGGGATTGATCACCCCAAAAGACCAATGATTGTGTTCTCCCATGGTGCGAGTTGCATCTTAGGCATTGATTCCAAGAGACATGAGGAAAGATGATAGGTGAGGGCACATATAGAGGTAAGACCCAATATCTGAATCATAAATGAGTGAACTCTGACGAATGATCAGTAGTGCTTGGTTTTCTGAGGTGGTTCTGTGTGAGACCTTGGGTCTCGTCTCTATGATCAAAAATAAGGTGAGGCGATTGTGTCCTCTAGGTCGAAAGCCCTTAGAACTATGTTGCGCACATAGAATATTCTACTATTCAATCCATTTATATGTGGGTGGTTACTGTGTGTGCATCCTGAATAGTACGATTGAGGTCATATGCTGGAACCATCATTGACTGTCACTGAGCAGAAATGATCTTATCTTTGGGTCTTGACCTACCCAAAGGTGGATCGGTCTACCTTAATAATGATAACATAGACCCATTGTAGATTAGTTTGTTGAATAGATCACTTGTGGTGATAGATGTAAGGCAGGTGCACTGCATGCATTAATTAATTAAATGACCTCATGCATTTACTTCTGTCTGCCTGTTTTTGTGTGATCAGTAAGTATTGCGAATTGCATGATTTCTAGGATAATCTTATATATTCTTGAAAATATCATACTTACTGGCTAGTGTATCTCACGCCTTATAGCGACCACATTTCAGGTACATTAGATGAAGATCGAGATGAAGTCCCGGATGAAGATTTGATCGCAAACCTATTTATTTGAGTAATGAAATAGCTATTATTTGTTTTAAATCAAAAATTACCATTGTATAAATGTTAGTTGGATTTCATCTAACTATGGAATGTAATATATCTATTTTCCTTTAGCTTTCTTGAATGGATTTAAATGTAGTTTATCTTACAAATTCTCTTTAAATAAATTCTAATACATAATTATTTCTTTCTTGCGAATCTGATAACTAAATTACTATCGATGTAATCTTCTTTAGTATTTCTGTTTAAGTTATGTACTTAAACCACTAATAGGAATTGATTTGAAAATACTAAACTAGTTGTATTTCCGCTGCATGTATTAAAATTAACCATATAGGATGTTAATTTGGACCTTTAATATTTTGTTATTTAAATCTTAATTACACTCCCAGCTTTGTTGGGGTGAAGGTTGCGGATCCAAATTTTGAACCTCCAATGAGGGTTCCCGGTTTGGGTCGTGACAATGTATGAGGATATTGGGGTAGCTAATCCCTCAACTCAGCCAGTTAAAAGTCTCACTCAATACAAAATGTATTACAACACTCTTTCACTCATGAGTCCAACACAAGAACTTTGAGGTAGAAGGAATTACTCATGGACCATAGCGAGGTCAAAAGTCAATACAGTGCAAGTGATGAGGTGCACATTAACTATGCAATCATCATCACTATGTACAGGGTGTACTATCTGTCCAATAATAACTCATTTCCCATTCATCGAGTAATACCATTCTTAGTTGTAAGTAAAAGGAGCACATATATCAAGATATGAAACCATAGAGAAAAAATATACTAACAGTTCAATGTATAACGCAATTATCCATGAATTCAATCTAACCAACCAAAAGGAAGTATATGTGCAACTGAATAAACAGAATAGGCCATGACAGTGATTCTCGGCGCACGAATACTTCTTGGTGGACTCCTCGGCGACAATTCCAGGAAGTCAAAATTTTCCAAAAATGGCTCGGCGCACCGAAGGGATCTCGGCGGACTTTCCAGGGACTTGAAAAATCCCCAGAAATCCTCGGCGTACTACTCAGCGCACCGAGTAAGTCGCCAACAGCTCCTGTAGGTTTCGGCGCACCGAGATGGTCGTCGAACCTCGTGTTAACCCAAAAACTGGGTTTTCTCTCCATGCAAACTTCATAGATTGAAAGAATTCCAAAACCAAACCATCAATACACAATTTCACATAGAATACAACAACTTTCATGTAATCTAAACATCATTACATACAAACTTCACAAGAAAAACACTCTTCATTCAATCGTATGGAAAAATCATGGATAATCCATGAAGAGATAGTTTATGAACTCCTAATCAATCAAAGAACAATCTGAATGAGTTTACTTACAAAAGAAATGAAGAAATCACCAACTTGATCCAAGAAAAAGCTTCAAAGCTTCTCTCCTCTACAAACTCTCTTCTAACCCTAATTTTTCTATGCTTTGTAAACGAAGCCGCTCCTATGCATGGAAGAGAATGAATAGGTTAAAATATCTCCTAAATATCTTTTGTTTTTATCTCATGGTGAGATAGCACAATCTAAATCCTAGATAAATCCAACTTAGAATCTCAACCATACAAGACAAAACACATATCAGAGTTAATAGAACTCTACATACCTTATGTCTCTACTAATCCAAGCCCTTGAATCAAAAGCAAAGCATCTAAACCATACACATCACAAACACTAAAAGCAAAAGTATCCAAACCAATAATCAAAAGTAAAAAGGATTCTACTATGGTGTGTAACGCCCAATGAATATGGCGAATCACAACCAATCGCATTACTGGATTAACCCTTGGTTAACCCAACACAAGAAACTAAATACCATAGATATGTACTAAAATAGACATATATAATTAAAATTTTCAAATTGTTACACCTTTGCCCTCGGCCGACTTACACTTGGCCTTTGCCCTTGGCGAGCTTGCACTTGGTCTTTGCCCTTGGCGGGTTTGCACTTGGCCTCTGCCCTCGGCCGACTTGCACTTGGCATTTGCCCTTGGCGGCCTTGCACTTAGCCTTTGCCATTGGCTGACTTACATTTGGCCTTTGCCCTTGGCGGGCTTGCACTCGGCCTTTGCCCTCAGCCAACTTGCTCTTAGCCTTTGCCCTTGGCAGGCTTGCACTTGGCCGTTGCCCTTGGCAGGCTTACACTTGGCCTTTGCCCTCGGCCGACTTACACTTGGCCTTTGCCCTTGGCGAGCTTGCACTTGGCCTTTTCCCTCAACCAACTTTACCCTTGGCGAGCTTGGGCTTGGCCTTTGCCTTTGGCAGGCTTGCACTTGGGCTTTTCCCTCAGCCGACTTACACTTGGCCTTGCCCTCGGCCGACTTGCACTTGACCTTTGCCCTCGGCCGACTTGCACTTGGCCTTTGGTTGGCTTGCACTCGGCCTTTGCCCTTAACTGACTTGCACTTGGCTTTTGCCCTTGGCGGACTTGCACTTGGCCTTTGCCCTTGGCGGGCTTGCACTTGGCCTTTGCCCTTGGCCTTTTCCCTTGGTGGGCTTGCACTTGGCCATTGCCCTCGGTCAACTTGCACTTGGCCTTTTCCCTTGGCGGGCTTGCACTTGACCTTTGCCCTCGGCCGACTTACACTTGGCCAGTGCCCTTGGCGAGCTTGCACTTGACGGGCTTGCACTTGGTCTTTATCCTTGGCGAGCTTGCACTTGGCCTTTTTCCCTCAGCAGACTTGCACTTGGCCCTTTCCCTTGGCGGGATTGAACTTGGCCTTTGCCCTTGGCGGACTTGCACTTGGCCTTTGCACTTGGTGGGCTTGCACTCGGCCTTTGCCCTCGACTGATTTGCACTCTATGACAAACATATGCATGTGTTTGCTATGATATTGTTTGTACACTGGCAACAAGCACACATCCATTATAGAAGTACTTGACGCCAATATACACTAGCATCTACTATCTATGACTTTTACGGCTAACCACCGCAAGTGGTCAATTCGTTATTTCTTCACGACTAACCACCACAAAATGGTCAATTCGTTATTTTTTAGTGGCTAACGATCACACGATGGTCAATTCGTCATTTTTCAGGTCTAACCACCACAAAATGGTCAATTCGTTATTTTTTCATGGCTAACCACCATAAGATGGTCAATTCGTTATTTTTTCACGGCTAACCACTACAAGATGGTTAATTCGTCATTTTTTCACAGTTAACCACAAGATGGTCAATTCATTATTTTTTCATGACTAAACACCAAAAGATGGTCAATTCGTTAGTTTTTTCACGGCTAACATGATGGTCAATTCATTATTTTTCACCGCTAACCACCACAAGATAGTCAATTCATCATTTTTCACGGTTAACCACTACAAGATGGTCAATTCGTCATTTTTCACGGCTGGCCATCACAAGATGGTCAATTCATCATTACACAGGAGGCAAACCACCCTTAGATAATTTCTCACAACATACTTCGAAGGAAATCCTCAAAGGAAAGGCCTTTAAGCATGTTTACACTCTCACCCACAGATGTCACCTTCGAATGACATCCTTAGTACAAACTTGTGGGACTTATTTATGCACTTTATTTAAGAGAACATTATGAAGGAAACATGTCTATTTCTGATCTCACTAAATTCAATTCAAGATCACTCAAGTTGGTTATTTAACCTAGAACCTTTAAGGGATTCTATGATGACTCTTCGTTATAGGGATAGTTGATCATGAAAACGAATTGCCTACTGAGAAACCTAAATCTAAGGTCTCTATATGGCTAATTCAATAATATACTGGTCACCTTATGAGATGTATGTAGTTACTCTGACTTCCCTCGAAGGAGTATAGATTATCGTACCAAAAGGGGTTATCTCGAAAGTGAATGAGGCTTGAAGGGTATTTTTTCGAAATCGAATGACTTTTTTCATTTATTGCAATAAATCCCCAAATAGTCACAAGATAACAACCTATAGATTGCTATTTGTTGTCATATATTGCAAGGTTATTTCAGGTTCCTTCAATATCTCCTACCAGTGTTGATAGCTTATGCTTGCACCCTCTATCAACAGCATTGATGCTTATGCTTACATTTAGGCTCACTACCTTGAGATGGCCAATTCGTGAATGGGCTAGTCCCCCTCAAAAAACAATGGTTACTGGTTCGTCCCCCTTAAAAGACTTAATTACATTTTTTATTAAAACCATATGCATCATGCATATGTCAACCTCGTTTAGTCCCGAAGAAAGGGACTTCGAGCAATATACCCTACAGGAACAGTGGCTTCTAAGCCCCGTCTTCCTTTTTGATCACATCATTCTCACTCGAGACCTATGAAATTGTCATTACGACATTGTTATCTTCCTTACTCAAGGACACCTAGTTTGAGTTCTTAGACTCTCATTCGAGGACATCAATAACAATCTCTTTCGAGAATTATGGCCATGAAACCAATACTGTTCGCGAGGTCTTGAGTCCAAGATCTCTTTGTTTGGACATTCGGCTATACTAGTCTCTAGATCGAATGTTACGTTTATTGCAAGTCCTCAATTATAAACTTTGACTTTGACTTCAAAATGGTTCCTTCATAGGAGATTTTGGCTTCACAATGATATATCGTCACTTCTTTAGTTTACCTGCTTGACCTATTTGCACTTTGTCCGGCAGGGGCTATTGATGATACAATGACTTAATTAATTGCCACGTGTCACTTGGTTGTCACCTGCTTGACCTGTTTGACCTATGGACCATGGATCTAATGGGTCACTCAACCCGATCTGACCTGGTCCGACCGGTCCAACCCAACACAACTCGGTCCAATCTGGTTTGACCCGATATTACGTGGCTTGACTCAGTCCAAGCCGGTCCAACTCAGTCCATCCTTGCTTTTTTGAGTTATCTACATGCATCATATATTTTCATTCCTTCTCGGCTAAGTCTACTTGAAACATAAGTTTTCTTACAGGCTAAGTATACTTGAAGCTTAAGTTTTCTTGCAGGCTAAGTCTACTTGGAGACCAAGTAAGACAAAGCTATAAAAGGACTGGTTCAGAACAAAATATATAGATCTGAAATATCAGAAATATGGGAGATCTGAAAGGAGCAGAAATATCTGAAAGGCAGAAGGAGAGGGAAGATCGTATTTGCTATTATGCTTGAGACTTATTGTATCTGAAGGAAACATCTCTTTCCTTCCATCTCTCTATCTCTTCCTCTCCCTCATTTCTTTCTTATTTCCTTCTTCATCCCTATATGATTGGGGTGTTCACTGTATTCCATGTACTTCTAAATAGTAGAAAAGTCCTCCTATGAGGGGACACCTGTGGACTAGGCATATTGCCGAACCATGTAAACAATTCTGTGTACTTCTACATTTAGGCTCTTCCCCCCTCTCCTTTCTTTTTTACGTTTGTTGATGATCGGCGTAGCATTGTCCAAACGGTCGCACGACGATTTAGGCGGACGGTTGGGACGACCCACGTGCCCAAACAAGACCTTATCCAACTCCGGGCAGTGCGAAAACAACCGATACACGACGTCGTAACGTGCTTTCGCAATTTACGCCCCTTTAAGCAGCTCAATCCCGATTAGCGACTTAAAGCAGGTCAAGTAACACGATTTCCACATCAACATTTTGGTGACTCCGCTAGGGACGACTTTTCTATATACTTCAACAAACACGACTGATATTACAAGCCTTCTAAGAGGTATGACCCGCTTTCTGGTTCTTTCTTTATTGGTTTTGATATTCTTATTTTGCATAAAGTTCTCTTTTTATGTGTGTATGGTCCTTCCGTACCTTGTTTCTACGCATTTGACCGTTCGAGGTCTTATTTCTGAGGTGAAATTGGCAATCCGGACATTTTTTATGAAGGCATTTGCATTGTGGACCTTTCCTGTGAAGGAAATTGCATTCGGGGCTCATTCTGTAATAAACATCATGCATTCGGAGACTTTATATGTGAAATATGTGGTATCCGGGTTTTTTTTCTGAATATTATATGACATTCAGGGCTCGTTTTGTAATAAAAGTCTTACACTCGGGATTTTTTTATGTAAAATATGTGGCATTCAGGACTTTTTTGAAACTTATAGGGCAATCGAGGTTTTTCTTATGTGGCATACGGAGTACTTTTCGTAAAAAAATGAAAATTTTCAAACCCTTCAGCCCATCCGGATGCACTCAGCCCTGCACTTAGCCCCTTTCACTCGGCCCTGCACTTGCCCCTTGCACTCGGCCCTGCACTTGGCCTCTTGCACTTGGCCCCTTGCACTCGGCCCTGCACTTGGCGTTGCACTTGGCCTTTGCCCTTGGTGGGCATGCACTCAACCTTTTCCCTCGGCTGACTTGCACTTGACCTTTACCCTAAGTGGGCTTGCACTTGGCCTTTTCCCTTGGCGGAATTGCACTCAGCCTTTGCCCACGGCCGACTTGCACTTGGCATTTGCCCTCGGCCAACTTGCACTTGGCCTTTGCCCTTAGCGGGCTTGCACTTGGCCTTTGCCCTTGGCGGACTTGCACTTAGCCTTTGCGCATGGCGGACTTGCACTTGGCCTTTTGTCACATCCTAAACTATTGAGATCCTCGGGATTCCCAAAAGTAAAGTATGTAACTCTCACTCCAATAAAACATGGGAGTGGATAGAATAATCAAAACGTAAGCGAAAGTAAACAAAATTAGTTCTGTGTATAAGTTAAATAAAAATACATAATTCTGGTCTTATTACAATTAATTTAAATAAATCTACAAGTAAATCTAAAGCAAACCCTATCTACTGTTTCTTCAATGCTAGTCCCTTCCCAAGCTCTCCTTATGTTATTCCTTAGTCCTGAAAAAAAAAACTAAACATCATACATAAGCTGAAAGCCAGGATGAGTAGTCCTTCAAAGCAAGGTATTTACTCATACCCCAATGTTATTAGATACAAAAAATATGGTACATAAAATAAATATAATCTGTAAATTTATATGCTAATAATTAATGAATAGGAACACCAATTATACAATAAGTGTTTCTCTCCCAATCTCACCTTGGTATATGAAATAATGGTTCATATCAATAATCCTAATTCTATATGCAAATTAGATCAAGTGCATCATACACAAGATGCTCACATATTTGTGATCATGAGTAATACTCCAAAGAATTTCAATTGTAAAGTCCTCAAGGAATCATACATATTAACAACTAACAGAGGGTTATATGATTCAGATATCTCGCATCAAAATGTGAACATTCCCTCACCTATCATCTTACCACAAGTCTTTTGGGAGCACCATACAAGGATATAGCCCTCACCTTGGGTGAAACAAATAAATTGGTATATTGGGATGTACAGTCCCTCAACACATAATAATACAACATAGTCCAACCATAAGACAAAATTGGTAAAAATAGTCAAGTCTCAAGTGTAATCTAATCCCATAAAAGGCATAGGGTATTAGACTTTGCTATCACAGCAGGGTAGTCCAAGATGCAACTCATAATTTCAAATCATTAAATTAGCACAAACAATGATTCATAGGCATATATTCACATCAGCAAAGACATGAGCACATTCTCATGATTCTAAGTTAATAATGCAATAATGCATAAGTTGACATATCATTCATGTACATATAGTAATTATGATAGGAGTAGTGAAAAATATGTATAATTATAAACAATAAGGCATTCCACTCATATAAATACTAATTCACATATAATCACATAAGTAGTGGTAATACATAGTCATTGGATTATTTATTCAATTTCTGTACCTAGACATGCATAACTAGAGGGTATGGTACTACTGAAATGATCAAGGATTTGGTCTCTCAAGTATTTCAAAATATCACTTCCTAATCCATGGCACTAGTTGGCTAAAACTGGTTTAAACTTAGATAGGACTTGATTAGAATGGTCTTGGGTTATTAGGTTTATTTCTGGGGTCCAATAACATAGCAAATCAATTAGGGTAGGTCTAATTTAGATGTCCTAAAGTTTAGGGTTCAAAAACAGGTCAATATGGCTCTCGGCATGCTCTGAGGTCGCTGGGAGGTATGGTATGAAGGGTATTTTGAAATATTCTGGGTTTGGTCAAACACAGAGGCTCGGCATGAAATCCAAGGGCTAAAATCACTTACTATGATGTTCGGCGCGAGCTCGGCACATCGAGTTGGGACTCGGCATGAAATCTAGTAAA
Source organism: Pachysandra terminalis (assembly GCA_031762675.1). Taxonomy (NCBI): domain Eukaryota; kingdom Viridiplantae; phylum Streptophyta; class Magnoliopsida; order Buxales; family Buxaceae; genus Pachysandra; species Pachysandra terminalis. Next base: position 10,329 of record JAUPMG010141090.1, read on the forward strand.
CAGTTTCATAGGAATTGGGGCTAGGGGCGCCGTGGGTAGTCTCCGAAGTGTATTCTGGGCAGTTTTCTATTGGGATTTCTTTCATATGGTTCCTACAACTCAAAGGTACTTCGAAAACAAGATCTAGGTCATTAGATTGGGTTTTAATATTCTCTAAAAGAGTTCTTGAACTTCTAATTGGTTAATGTATGGGTATAGCCTCTTTGGTCGTGCATGAAAGTGTACAGAGGTTGGTTTGATCTTAATTTACTGGTTTTATTAATAAGATCGTGGGAAAGGGGTTATTACATTAAATCATAACTTTCCCACGGTCATAACACTGAAATAAAAGTAAATACACAAGACATTGAAAGAAAACTCACAATGATTTGCTGTAGAATTCTCCTAGGTTTCATTCTTCCTCTTCTTAAAAATTTTTGGGTTTCTTCTTCTCATGTTAGGGATTCTCCACGAATCTGATCATCCTTATGGTGTTTTGAATCTCTAATTAAGGTTTATATTTATAAGGATCTATGGATAATGGGTTATCTATCACGTCCCGAATCCAATATAGACCATTTTTGGTCTAATGGAGACAAGAGACATGACCTTCGTTTCCACAACGGGAGAATGGCGGTCAATCAAGGTACTATCTTCAAAAAATTAATCATAATTGAAGTAAATAAAGCATTTAAAAATAATTAATAGCAGCGGAAAAAAAGAGTCAAAAACATTCTAGGTTAAAAGTCAAAGTTTTCATATATATATATATATATATATATATATCCATATAAATGAGGATCAAGATCAAACAGCCTTGTTCACTCATCAAAAAGGAACAACAGTTCTTTACATTTTCAAAACCTCTACAAGAAAGAAAAATAATAAAGGACATAACAAAAGTATACATTTACAACTAAAAGCTACGAACAGATAGGCAGATAGTG
>JAUPMG010141101.1:0-11254 GCA_031762675.1 Pachysandra terminalis
TAAGAAGGTCATAATAGTTCATAGGAATCATATACATAGGTTAGGTCAAAGGTAATTACAGTGGCTGGTCCTATAATCATGGCGACAGGAAGTTTAATTAAGTAGAATAAGAGAATGTGTAGGTTTATAAGTTGGAAGGTTTAGGATCATCAATGGAGAATTGGATGAATGAGTAAAAGGGTTTAATAAAGAGAGGGGGTGTCGTAACAAAGTAAGGGAATGGTTAATATAGCAGATTTAAGGAGTATAACCAATCATAGAAAGGAGTTACTCAACCGGTAGGAAGCCGGCAGGCTTCCGGCACGCCGATAGGGTCTTCCCACAAGGTTAATGGTTGGCCTGGCTCAATCGGCAGGCTTCCGACAGGCTGCCGGCACGCTGGTTGGGCTAGGCTAAAAGGGCTGGTTTAATCAGGGCATCCGGTAGGGTCCACCGATACCCCAGATGGTACTCGGTAGGCTAGGCAGTGCCCTGCCTTGCCCAGATCAGGATGTCTGCAGCCGGCACACCGGTTAGGCCGCCGGTGCACAAGAAATAGTTTCAGGTCTTGGGATTTTTCATGGTAGTTCATCTAAACCTCCTAGATGTTCGTGCATCATTATAAGATCAAGTTATGCATTCAATCATAACAGATAATTAATACACTTGGTTCTTAGTTGATTTTTAACAGTTTAATCTTAACATACAATACATAAGTGATTGATTTCACACTATGTTTATGGGTTTTATAAATAAGTTCACGGGGAAGGGTTTTGCATGCATGAAGGAAAGGAATTCCCCAAGATATGACATTAGATGGAAAGTAAATACACAAGAATAAAGGAAAAATCACTATAGATGTGCTGAAGGTTTGATGTCATTGGTGATCTGCTAAAGTTCTTCCAGTTATCTAGTTTCTTAACCTTCTCCTTGTTCTTCCTAGCTGATCTCACGAATCTTGATGTGTTTATATGATCTACTTTGTTTAATTAGTCTTATTTTACTTATTTTAGGAGTTGTACTTGTATTAGGATTGGTAGTTAGTGTTTATCTGTAGTCTAAAGTCTTATTTTACTTTAACTTAGTCTTTTATTTACCTTGTGGACTTATCACAAAAATTAGGCATTAATTACCCTAATTAGGCCTTAGTTTACTTAGTTGGGCTTTAGTCTTAATGGGCCTTACTTAAGTCCAGCTTAATTAAGTGTTAGTGTTAGGTCTTATTTGACTGTACCATATTAATTGAATTAATATGTTTCTGGTTAAGCTGTAAAGTTTATATTGATTATTCTTAATTCCCTTATTGTAGTTTATATTATTAATTATACATTAGTTACAACCCTACGTTAGGTTCTAGATGTGAATGGTTTAATTACTCTTTTACCCTTTATGTCAAAGTTCTTTTTAATCTGTATTTTTCTAGTCTTTACAAAAGGATATTGAAATAGCTGATAAGTCAGTTAGAATGCACATCTCAAAGCAAGAAACTTCAGACTTCAAATGACTCGATATCTATGGCACGTATTGAGAGTTATACATGCGTATGACTGACTCTTTCCTTTCTCTTTCAATATCTTTACTCACTGTTGTCTTCTAGCTTTTTAATTTTCCAGCTTGCCTTTAATAGAGGATATGCTTTGCTATTTATAGGGGAATTATCCTCTTAGATTAGGACAAGTGTCCTTCAGTCAAGTGTCCAAAGATGTGCTTTTAAAATATCCCCATACATTAAAGCATATCTTAAAGTTTTGCGTGTATTTCAATATGCTTAAGTTACTTCCAGAAAGTAGGATAAGTCACTCAAATATGTAAAACTTGCTCTGTGATAAGTTGCTTTAGATCTAGAAGATCAAAGATCGAATGACACGTGTAACATGCATAAAGATTTAAAAGCAACGTTTTCATTCTTGCTGCCATACTAGATAAGACAAAACCCCATTTAGATAAGTTATATAGCAGATATTATAAGTAGCTAAGATTTTATCACGTGTTGTCCATTTTGAAGAATCTATCCCAATCAGCTTTAAAGTAAAGGAGTTACGTAAATGCCATAATACATTTCTGGACTTTGTTTATCTCGAGGGAACAACTTTTGGCGGCTATCTATCTTTCTTTGAAGGAGGTCAAGATAACCCCATATATTTACAAGGTGACCAGTATATTCTCGAGTTACCTATATAGAGATCTTGAATTTAAGTTTCTCATCAGGGAACTCATTTTCATTATCAATAGTCCATGTAAGGAAGAGTTTATCTCGGAATCCTTCAAGTTTTATAGTTCAAGCAACCAATCCGAATGCCCTCAATTTAGTGAAATCAGAAGTTAATATATTTCCTTACAAATTCCTTTAAAGTAAAGTGTAAGAAAAAGTCTCTCAAAGTATGTAGAAAACCATTCTCAGGAACTATTCCTAAAGATGGTGTAAATTTAACTTTTAAGCTCCTTCCACCAGGGATTTGCTTTCAGTAAGTATTTTATCCAAGATATTATCCGAAGCCAATTCCTAAGGATAAATAAGAGTGACTTCGAACTTTACTTTGCAGTTTTAACGAGTCTAAGAGTGCATTCGAGGGTAATAAACCCATATCTTTGTCCTTCAAAGGGGACAAAATCCTTAGTCTTTTTGAAGGAGACTAACCTTCGAGTTCACCATCAGGAGGTGGTTAGCCTTTGAGTTCACCATCTGGAGGTGTTGAACTTCAGTAGGAGGAAATATGCCTCATTCGTAGTTCTTTCAAGTCAAAATGTAACAAGTGGTTTTTCAAGATCTATGGATATGATTCGAGGGCGACCTCTGAGTTAGAATGCATAAAATGTGCATTTGAAGGCCTCCCACCTCTCATGAGGGATTACCTTCGAAGCATGAAATAAGGCAATAAAATCAATCGTAGTCTTTTCTTGAGAATGAGTAAGTGTGACTTTGAGGCTTTGTTTGAAGTTCCATGTGTTTGGGGTCCATTAGGGGTAGTATATCCTTGCCTCTATCCTTTGAAAAAGGCTAGTGTCCTGCTTTAGAAGAAATGTAAAATCTTTAGCCTTTCGGTCGTTTCGAGGGCAATTAACCTGCGCCTATTTAAACTTTAGATACATGGCGTTGTCTCGTGAGCCATTTTTTCAGAGGTTTCTTCTTAAAGAAGCTTTCCTTTTTAGTGATAAGGACGAACAAAGATCTTTGAGCCGTTTCAAATATCACATTTTTACCAAACAGTCTAATCAACGTGCAGCTGCTGTTGAGAGTTGGCATGTATAAAGCGACGGGATGGCAGGTAACTGTTTTATTAAATGATTCAGTGCATGCAACCATACCCTATAAAAGTATACGAGCGCGCTTAAGATAACACCACGTGTTTAGGAGGATTAATTAGGCTACCTAATCACCAGCATTAGGTAAGCCGAATTAACCAATAGTTTAAATAAAGTTATACTTTTTTTAGAGATATTTATTTATAAAAATATATAATTAATTTATAGTTGAATGGCAACAGAAAAGATTAAGATGGGATTGAGTAAACCCAAACCCGACCAATGGGTTACCAAGACTAACCATTACTGGTGGGCAGAGTTATGCCCATTTAACCAGCCCCATTGCCATCTCCAAATCTATTTTTTTTTAAGCGATTTTAAAGAGGCTCATGGCACTCTCTGTTAGTCTTATAAAAAAGGATAAGAGGGAATGTTAGGGAAGTATTCTGGTATAGAGAAGAAGTCTACACACTCATTTCCACCTCACCATATCACTGGATGGCAAATTGGCAATGACTCGGGGTCCTGGCTGCATGATTGTGTATGGTAAGACCGTAACGATCGCCTGAATTAAGCGCAAGAGAGTTACTTGTTGGATGCGAGAAGAGTTGTTAAAACAACAGAACATTTGGAGATACAGATAGCCTGACAATACCAATTTGAGATGCAATGTTTCACAGTGGAAGCAGAAATCAAAAGACAACAATTTGGAACATGAAAGAAACATGCACAGTTTAATCTCCAGGAAAGGTATGGTTTGATCCCCAAATAGCAGGCTCTATTAGTCAGTAGGACAAAAATATGCAGTCAATTTGGTGCCTCGGAAATACTGAAACACTCGCAAGCATTCTATAATTTATACGCCTTATTGGCACAAAGAAAGCTTAACAAAGAGGCCAGCCATCATTTCCGCAAACATTGCCATTAGTGATACATTACTTGGAATTAACCAGTTACAATCCCTGCAAGAACATCACTCTTCCCTCGTGCAAATATTGTATAAACAAGACGGATGGCATCAAGCCACCAATCCAGAGATTCCCATGTATCGGCAACCTAAGCGACATGTACAAAGTTATGGTTAGGAGTAGTTCTTGATAGGGGAAATCAATGTTTTTATCAACAAAGCTAAATCAATAATTTCTGGAATATCATACATCAAGAATCAATTAGAAAAAAATTACACACATCTATCATCCCTTCTATAACGAGCGAAAAAGACATTTTAGACCTATTTGATGCAAACCAGACTATTTCATTTATCTGAAGCATGAAACTAAAACCTAGAAACCACAAGGGGCAATCAAGAAAGTATTGGCTTAACCCCACACCCCCCTTTCTTGATTGCCCCTTGTGGTTTCTAGGTTTTAGTTTCATGCTTCAGATAAATGAAATAGTCTGGTTTGTATCAAATGACAACTAGAAATGGAAAAAACTAGAAAATGTGTGAATTTAGAAGTCGTGACTTACAGAAATGCTACACATTTGACATTTGTGTGGGAGTAAGTATCATTAGAACCTAGAAGATAGTTACCACTTTCTCTTTTGCACAAAGATAGTAAATTTCAGACTCATCTGGCGTAGAAGCTTACCATGAAGACTGGTCCATGAATTGTATCTATACAAAGACCTGCTCCAGGCGGTAATGTAAGATCAGCACAAGCTGATACAGAAACAATATCTGCAACATCAACTTTGATAGCTGATTTACTAATGTTCATTCCACCTCCTGTTTTGCCAGACAGATTTTGTGATAATTGCTTTTGCTCATCCCTGTTAAGCTGAAGATAAAGATATTGAGGGTTCAGCCGATCATTTAATTGTATGAATGCACAAGTAAACTTTAGTAATAATATAGGTAGAACTAACAATTTACAATAATTGGAAAGAGCTTCAAAATAGATAAATGTAAGATCCATTTCAAGGAGAAGCCCAAACAGGAGATAAGATAATAAAAGGAAAGCAGGTTAAGATGGTAGACGATATTGAACATAGACCTAAGGAGGTGCCTGTTAGAAGGTGTGAGGATGATAATTGGAAAGAGCTTCAAAATAGATAAATGTAAGCTCCATTTGAAGGAGAAGCTCAAACAGGAGATAAGATAAAAGGAAAGCAGGCTAAGATGGTATGACGATATTGAACATAGATCAAGGGAGGTGCCTGTTAGAAGGTGTGAGGATGTGCATATTGAAGGAGAAAAAGACTGAGAGGAAGACCAAAAAGGACATGGATGACTTCAGTCCGAAATCGTTTAAAAACACATGATTTGACTGAAGAAAGGTTTTTGATAGATTAGGATGGTGGAGCAGGTTTGTGTTGATAAATTCAACTACTTGGGATAAGGCATTTTGTTATTGCAAGCTCCACTTCGGGATATCTCCCAATGTTTGGCACTGATCAAATGGACCAAAGAAATTTGAAAATTCAGTATGTAAAGAGGTCAAAAAGAAGAGTTATGTTTTTTTTTTTTTTGATCAGTAATAAAAGTTTTTGTATTAATATGTCCAGAGGACTGTAACTATACAGAAATTTACATCCCTATACAACTCCTGAAAAACTGTGTAAAGAGACAAGAAGCCCTCTCAGATCAAACTCTTATACAACCCTTTTTCAATCCCAAAAAAGACCCCATCTATGATCAAATTCTTCAAAAGATGTTTCCCTAAAATCAGTGAAGCAAGAATCCCACTGAAAATACAATGATAGAGATCTCTCTACGAACATATGGAGATCAGTTTCCTTGCCTTCGAAGTTCTGCAGTTCCTTTCGCACCAGATCGACCATGTAATAACCACTGGACATAAGTTCCATAAAATTAACTCCTACGCCTTCCCCTCTTTTTCCGCTTCCACCCCCAACTATTACAAACATCCCTCAAACCAAGCTGCACCACCCAATTTACTTGAAATCTTCGAATAACAGTATACCAAATAACTCTTGTGACTGTGCAATGGATGAAAATGTGCAATGAGGTTTCCTCTTCTGCTTTGCAAAAACAGCATCTAGAGGCCAAAGACCAGCCCCTTCTCTTTAGATTGTCCAACGTGAGCACTCTCCCTTCAACAGCCGTCCATAAGAAAAAAGCAACCTTGGAGGGTGCACCGCATTTCCAGATTAGCTTCCAAGGACCTTCCCAAGATTTATCCTCCGCGAGAAACTGATACGTAGATTTTACTGAGAACAGCCCTTCCCCGGACCACTTCCACCATCTGAAATCACCTACCTTGCTCCTCTTGCTTCTCCTCAAAGCCTTCTCACAAGAAATCCCTTTGGATTTTCTCTAATCTTCTTGCAACTGAAGTTGGAATAACCAATAAGGACATATAATATGTGGGTAGATTGTTTAGCGCACTTTTAATGAGTCAATCTCCCCCCTTTCGACAAGTACCTTGTCTTCCACAGTGCCAATCTCTTCTCTGTACGTTCAATCACCTTATTCCAAACCCCTTTGCATTTATACTTAGCGCCCAAAGGTAAGCCCAAGTACGATGAAGGTAAAGTGCCCACCTTGCATCCCAACCACCTTGCCAACTGATCTAAACTGCCAACCTCACCCACCCCAATCAGTTCAGTTTTTGAAAAGTTAAAAGTTAATACGAAGGCCGGAACCGCTTCAAAACATAGGAAAACACACCTCAACGCCTTTAGATCCGAACTCTTTGCTCTACAAAAGATCAGTGTGTCATTGGCAAATTGAAGATGAGAAATACTTGGGGCTGAATTTTTTAACTTCGCCCCGTGGATTAGGCCTAGATCTTCTGTATGTTTGAGAATCTTCCCTAAACACTCCACCGCCATTAAAAGCAAAAAGGTTGTTTAAGTCCTTTTTGAGATTTAAAAAACCCCACAGGTGTACCATTTATCAACATCGAGAATGTTGGAGTTCCTATACAAAACATCATCCAACTAATCCACCTCTCCCCATAACCCATCCTTCTCATTATATATAATAGAAAGTCCCAATTCACGTGGTCGTAAGCCTTCTCCAAATCAACCTTGCATATCAAAGCCCTCTCTTTATTTTTCAAAACCGTGTCAATGCACTCCTTAGCAATCAACACCCCATCCAAAATCTGTCTCCCCCCTACAAAGGCACTTTGAGTATTGCTGATCACCCTACCAACGACCTTCTTTAATCTGCTTGACAACACCTTAGCCATAATCTTATACATACTTCCCACAAGGCTGATTGGGTGAAACTCCTTGATATCTGCAGCAACTTCTTTCTTCGGTATAAGTACTACAAACGTAGTATTCACATTTTGCACCACCTTGCCGTAAGCGAAGACTTCTGAAAAAACCTCATCACATCCTCCTTAACAACCTCCCAAGACCTCTTGAAAAAGGCCATCATAAATCCATCCGCACCTGGTGATTTATCACCTTTCAACTCCTTAATAGCTTCCCTCACTTCCTCTTAAGAAAAGTTAGCCTCTAAGCTATTAACGTCCGTAGATGATATTTCTTCGCATGGCAGTCCATCAAGCCTTGGTCTAACTCTAACCTCCTCGGAAAATGTTGTTTGTAATATTCTTCCACAGCTTTCTTGATGTCTCCCTCTTCGTTCCATTCCCTCCCATTAACAACCATCCTTCTAATGGTATTAACTCTATTTCTAGCATTCGCCATTTTATGGAAAAATGAAGTATTTTTATCGCCCTCTTTTAGCCACAACGCCCTAGATTTCTGCCTCCAACTAATTTCCTCCATTAATGCAACTCTACTCACCTCCTTCTTAAGGTCTTCCCTCTCAGCCCTATCCACACTGCCCATAACACCATCATCTTCCAATCGATCCAGCTGTTTTATCTTCTCCAAAGTCTACCCAACCTGTTCTCCACCCTACCCAGTTTGTCCTTGTTCCACTTCTTCAATTCTTCCTTCAATAATTTCAACTTCCTACAAAACACAAAACTGGGTGAGCCAAAGACTCTAAAACTGCTCCACCAATTTCTGACTAGATCAACAAAGTTCTCCTCCTCTAGCCACATATTCTCAAAACGAAACAGACATTTTCTTTGAAGCTTGTCCTCGTTCACTAACAAGATTGGTGTATGGTCCGAAGTGGGTCTAGCTAGAGAAATGGCCTGCACCTCTGCAAATGCCTCCTCCCAATCACTAGAGACAAGAAATCTGTCCAGCTTAGAACAGATTAGATTATCTTGACTATTAATCCAGGTGAACTCCTATTAGTGGAATCTCCATCAGAAAATTCCGCTCAATAAAGTTTGAAAAACCCTCCATATAAGCGTCTAATCTTGAACAACCTGTCCTCTCAGAACAAAATCTAATAATATTGAAGTTCCCTCCGATACACCAAGAAATATCTCACCTCCTTCTCTGATTTTCCAATTCCTCCCACATAATCCCCAACAAAGAATGTTCATTAGGTCCATAAACCGACGAAACCAGCTTCAGATCACCCCCATTGTCTCCTTTAGCTTTAAGAATTGCTGAAATGGTGAATACCCCCGAGATAGAATGAATCATCTGAAATAAATCAGATTTCCAAGCAACCAGTAAGCCCCCCAAGGCTCCTTCCGCAGGATTAAATACAAAGTCCACCTCCTTTACACCCCACAATTGGATCAGAAATTCCTTGCTAATTGACTCCATTTTAGTCTCCTGCAGCATCCAAATATCCTTAATAACTGTCCTTTCTCCCCCGCGCTCCCCCCCCCCGCCCCCCCTCACATTCCAAGTCAAAACTTGTGTCTTCATCAAAACTCTAGCAACCCCCCACATCCACTAGATTTCCCTCCTGATCTGGTCACCCCTCTTGATGTTAGGACTCTCCTTATCCTTCATAGACCAGCTTAACCGGTGCAACTCCTTCATTACTTTCTTGTTTCTACTCATTAACTCCACATGCCAATGCTCAATAGCCGTAAAAAGTTCAATAGCTTTGGATTCAAAACCCTCCCAAGAGACTCCCACAAAATCTCCAAACATAACAATCTTCTTTAAAACCCACTCCGATATATCTCGATCATTCAGAAATTTGTTGTCTACTGAGAAGTCAGCTATGAATTCCTCAACAGACCTCTTCGCCTGTCAGTATTCTGATTCTGCACATCTAGCCAGTGGGGTCAAGTCTGGGTCTATAGCATCCCAAGTCGACATCAGGCCCTCCAGCTCTTCTACCACCTCAGAGCAAAAACAATCTAACCTGTTCTGCACCTCTGCTAGCTTATTAGAATCCTTCACTACCTCCTCAACACTCATTAATTCCCAATGACCATTTCCGCCTTCCAGGTCAGCACCCTACCCAAAGAAAAAGTTCCATCCCCTGCTTTAGCTTCCTTCAACGTCTGCGACAGCAAAACTTACCCAATATATCCTGAGATGTAGCCATATGGTTAAAGAGTTCCCCACATGTAATAACCCAAACAAAAATAATAGGGTTAATGTATAACTAATAAAAGATTAGGGGTTAATTTAAAATTTTAGTAATTAGCTGTCATGTTTGACTTTGACTTCTTATGATTGGTGGGTTATACTATAGGAAACTAAGTGCATCACACATAATCATAACTTTCTTAAGTTATAACATGTGGCTAGAATCTTGTAGAAATCTCAATATATAAATTAATGGCTAGGATCTTGTAGGAATCTCAAATATGAATTAACGGCTAGGATCTCATAGGAACCTTCAATATAAATTAATGACTGAGATTTAATAAGGAATTAGAAACAACTCTCTATTAGAAAGCATTCAAGTCAAAATAGTAACTAGCTAATTTAAAACTAGGAAACTAAATCAAAGGTTTAGAATTAGAAACAACTCTTTATTAGAAAGAAACCAATTTAGAAAGTGAATAATAACTAACCAACTAAAGCTAGAATATTGATCCAAGGGATGAGATTCAAATAAACTCCTATAAGGGTAGAGAATTAAAGCTTATAAATTCTAGATTAGTAAATAGCGGTACATGTTATATTCTTTGAGTATGAAGTAATATATGATTATTAATTAGTTTACAAGGATAGCTTTAAGTATGATTTCTGGGTTTGAATACCATGATATGATGAGGTTGATTCAAGTAAGGTTTGAGTAGAGTAATAAGTGGGTTTTGCGGATTTATGAACTATGTTATGTTGCTTAATCAAGTTTTGTGTTAGAAGGCTGAAAAGGGACAAAAATAGGAAGTTTCATGAGAATCGCGAAGTTCGGCAGACTGCTCGGCATACCAAACAATATGCCGAGAAACACACAGGAGGTTCGGTGGATCCTCGGCACATCGAAAGGTGTGCCGAACAACAAATACTTCCCAAGTTTTATTTTTAGATTCTCCTCGTTAGGAACACATCAAAACAAATTTGAAGTGATTCCGATAAGTATACACAAAGTTATGGCCAAATTACCGAAGAGACGTCAAAGCTGAAAACACAGAACTATTCACTGTCCAAGGTGCTGAGGGGGGTTCAGAATGCCGAAAGGTGTGCCAAGGCCCACAGACAAACTTTTTAAGTCACTGGTTAAATTGCTGAAAAGACCCTTTGGCATACCGAAAAGCCTACCGAACCACTCGAGGACAGTGCTCGGCAAACTAAGGGGAGACCCTCAGTATGCCGAAGAAAATGAAAGTGCTCCGATTGTAATGAAATTTTGCATGCAAGTTTAATATGACTATTTGAGACCACCTATGGTGTTAGAATTTGAATTTGATGAATATTTTGCATAAAGTACCTATGGGGGGTTTGCCTATGCCTGCCAACATATAATACTTTGATCTAAGTTTCTATCATATTAAAGCATGTTGTACTCATATTATATTGACTTCATTACACATGTTCGCATAAGTATAATTAATCATTGAACTTTCGAAGGAGTTCGGTATACCAAAAGGTCTACCGAAACACCCAAGGATAGTGCTCGGCATACCTAAGAGGAGACCCTCGTCATACCGAAAATTGAGATTATGCTCCAATTGATGTGAAATTTTGCATACATGTTATATTTGACCTATTTAGACTAATTATGATGTTGAAATTGATGAACTATGAATATTTTGCATTGTGTGCTCTTTAT
>JAUPMG010141109.1:0-11253 GCA_031762675.1 Pachysandra terminalis
CCTTTCAGCTCCCCACTCCCCCCTCAACTGGGGATGGATCTGGAAGGTCCCTTGCCCTCCAAAAATCCAGGACTTTATATGGCAATGTGCACACAATAGAATCCTTTCTAGGGACCTCCTTTGCCATAGAAATATCATCAGTGAAAATGGTTGTGGTCTATGCCTTAACCTTACCAAAACTGCTTTTCACATTGTTAGGGATTGCCCCGTTGCTACCACCCTCTGGGCGATGCTCCCGGTGACTGCCCTTAACCCTTGCTTCCTCTCTGAAACGGACATTTGGGCTTGACTCCACACTAATTGTCTCATTAATACACAAACTACCTCTCTGAGCATCCCTTTTAATATACTGTTTGCACACACTATTTGGTCTCTTTGGCTCAACAGAAATTCAAAATTGTTCAAGAATCAGGCTACAGAGCCCCCTCTTCTTTTCAAGGGTATTTGTGACCTTTCACAAGAGTACTATCATAAGGTAGTCGCTTGTGAATCTCCTTTGTCTCGCAGGGAATGGAGGATCGTGGCCTGGAACTGACCAACGACTGGATGGTTCAAACTCAATATTGATGGGAGTGCACAAGGAGAAGCAAGCACGACGGGAATTGGCAGCCTCATTCGCAACGATGATGGGAACTGGGTGGTCGGCTTTGCTGGGAGCATAGGCAAAAATTCCAGCTTACGGGCGGAACTCTGGGCTATGCGTGAAGGAATTTCTTTGGCTTGGAGCCATGGTATCAAAAAACTCGAAATCAATGTAGACTCACAAGCTTTTGTTTCTCTAGTTAAGCAACAGCCCAATCCTCTGGATCCAAACTTTGTCATTCTAAGAGATATTCAGGTGCTACTTCAGTTTGATTGGGAAACCAATCTTAGACATAGCCTTAGAGAGAGCAACAGATGTGCAGACTTGTTAGCTAAAAAGGGTTGTTCTTCTTCTTCCAGTTTTTTTTTATCTTTTCTGTTCCTCCTCCGGATGTTAAGGAGGATCTGGTTGCAGACTTGTTAGGAAGAACCACTATGAGCCGGTGCTCTTCCTCTTTCAATTAGTTAATATATATTATGCTTTCAGACCCAAAAAAAAAAAAAAGTATTGCATCTGTTATATGTTAAAAATAGTAAATGAATATATACAGGGGCGGAGCCACAAAGAGGCGAGAGGGGGCAACTACCTCCTCAACGTTTCAAAAATATCAATTAAGTTTAACTACCCTCAATTTTTTGAAAATATCAATTAATTTTATAATTTTTAATATATCGTACATATTGTCCCCTAAAATCTATTTTTGTTCCCCCTAAATGTTTTTTCTTTCATGTTGGTCTCCCAAAATTATCACGGTTTTTCAAATTTTTTTAATAATTACTCCTTATATATATATTTTTTAAATTACAAAATTTACCCATTTATTTACATATTTTAACTTTTTAAAATTATATTTTTACACGTATTTTCTTAAAATTAGCCTTATACCTATTTATAATGGGGTTGTAAACGAGCCGAGCTTGAGCCCAATATTTAAGCTCGCGAGCAGAGCCCGAACCCAAAAAAAGGCCCATTATTTGAACGAGCCTGAGCCGAGCTTAAATAGGCTCGGCTCGATTTAATATATGATATATAAATATATAATATTAAGCATTAAATACAAAGTTAATGATGGTGGTTGTCTTATATATTAAATGCAAACCATTAAATAAAGTTTAGCTTCTTTTTTAAATACAAAGTTCGTAGCAAACAAAGCATTAAATAAGGTTTGTTGTTTTTAAATACAAAGTTAATGACAGTCTCATTTATTAAATACAAAGCATTTAATTAGCTATCTTTTTTTCTTTTTTTTTTCCAGCCTTTCATGAGCCGAGCGGAGCTTTTTCCGAGCCGAGCCTTGAAAAAATAGCGAGCCTGAGCCCGGAATTTTTTACTGAACCTGAGCCTTGTCCAGATTTTATGATCCCGAGCCGAACTAGGCAAAGCTCAGCTTGGCTCATTTACAACCCTAATTTATAAGGCTGTCAATGATTTGAGATAGCTCAATTCGTACTGAGTTTACGCTATTTGAATTTAACGTCTAATGCACTCTCTAGTGAGATTTCGGTAATATACGTGTTTCTTAGGTCATTAAGTGTTCTCTCCCTATCCCAAAATCACATATCTATTCCTCTATTCTTTATTTTAATTTTATTTTTTATTTTTTGGGTAAATTCCCGAAGTCCCCAAATTCAAATTTGGGGAAAAAATGGAGAAAAACTCTCTCTCTAATCATTCTCAAACTTCTCCCTAAATTTGGGGAGTCCCTAAAATTTTCTCCAAATTTAGGGACCCCAAACTTTTTTTCAAAATTCAACTGTTATATTTTGAGGAAATTAAATATAGAGAAATGATTGGAGATGGTCTCAAACCATAAATCACTCTCCAAACCCCAAATCTTTTCCTAAAAGTGACTTTTAAGATAAAATTGAAAAAATATAGAAAAATGATTGGGGAGCTCTTCCCCAAATATGACCTTTTAATCAAACTTATTCTCAAAATAAGAAATTTAAAAAAAAAGAAAAAGAAAAGGATTGGAGATGTTCTAAAACACGCTTTCCCGAGCGTCTCCTCTCCTCCCACTCTCTTAAATGATTTTTCAATGTGTTTTTTCTTTTTTCAGTTTATTTTTAAGTTTAAAATTTTCTCTTCATGCCTCTCTCTCTCTCATAGAAAATTTCACATTCAAGACCAATGCTTTGTGTTCTCGGTTTTTACAATGAATATGCACAAAAGTAAGAATTTGATGGAACTTATATATATATATATATATTCTCTTTTCTCTTTATAATTTTAATTTTTTTCTCTTTGAAAATTTTCAATTTGATGGAACTTATATATATATATATTCTCTTTTCTCTTTATAATTTTAATTTTTTTTCTCTTTGAAAATTTTCTCTCTACGACTCTTTCTCTTCCTTTCTCATCTCTAACAAAAGAAAATTCTTGCTATCAAGATTGTCTTGAAAATTTTTACTTCAATATAGTTTTGCAATTGTTTTCCTTCTATCTGAATCTAATTTTTTATTTGTGCTTTTCTTTGTTTCGTAATTTCTATAGCAGTTAGAAGATTCTTTGGCCAATCTACTCCAGAACCTTCCAGGCATGGATATAACAGTCAAAGTTCTCAAAGTAGCTGAACAAGAAAAAGATTTCCTTCTGATTATTTTGGTTCATAATTTTTTTTTTTCATGTTCAGGAGACAGACATAAGAAGACATTAAATCACTTGTTGAAGCATTCATCCGATGCCAATCATCATGCCAAGACGCTTTCGGACGAAAGTTTTCATTCCTTTGGTTCATATTTGGGATTCTACTAGTTATATTAATTTGTTTGTTAAAAATAATTCACGTGATGGACCGAGAAGGGAATGGACTGGTCTCTTTCAAGATGATGCTTCACATTGCTCATTATTAAAATGTTGTAAAAGCCTTTTCAGATTTTGTTGTTGTTAACGAATTTACTATCACATAAATTTAGCTTGATGTTTCATTTGTCTATTCTTTTTTCGCTGTCTTTTATTATTATTTTTTTTTCTATTTTCATCTTTGGATTCATTGTATTATTTTCTTAATAATACAATGACCCGTTCGTGCACGAGTCACTTGCTAGTTTGATATTAAAATGATTCCTCTATCCATACAAGGAAAGTGCAATTCTAGAACACCACATGCATGTGAAGATACCAATATCCACACTAGCTCTTCTTATGAGAACAAAAAATAACTATTAGGAATCACAAAAACAGACACAAGAATGAATTGCATTGGTCTTTGAATTCCAGGAAATTCCCTAACGATTTAACATTGGTATGATCTTTTGTTAAAATTTATTATACCTTCATGTTGTTTCTTCTACAACACATATTATTCAGATACTTACTTGCTTTTGTTGTCAGCACATTTTTTGATCATTTCGACACTGCACCATCATGCCAAATTGATGGGATTCATGTTCTCTCCTAGCATCAAGGTATTTTCTCAATCTTTCCATTATCCTTCTTCATCTTCTTAATTGCACTAGCTCCAACTGCTTCTCCTTCATTGTCCGACTCATTGATTTATGAGTCCTTTCCCAATCTCAACCTAGCATCATTTTTGCCCATCTTACTCATAGTTTTCCAATTCTCAGTCAATTAATCAATGCCCCTAATTGATCATGCGAGACTCTTCTTTGGTGAATCCCCCCTGTCCTCTTCAAATGCCCATACGATTGCTACAATGGTCGTCCTCATCAAGAAAGACTGAAATGAGTTCTAGGCCATAAGGTAGTCGATGCTTGAGCAATCTTAGAGCTCGACATGTATATCATTTTTTTTTTTCGGATTTGTTTATGAGTTTGTTTTGTTGGTCTAAAAGACTTCTGTTGGTTTGGAGTGTTAAAGGCTATGTTTGAAATAATTTGCTGATTGCTATGCGAATCTTGTTTAAACTTTATTGTAGTGTTCTCTCTCTTGCTCGATTCAGTTACAATTGACCACACACACATTAAGAGAGGCATGTTACGATTTCACACTTCAGAACTAACAGCTAATGCACAGCAATGGGTTGTGGAGCTTCAAATTAAATTTTATTTTGAAATGATTCTCATAAGAATATAGGGGTCCAAGATATTTTATGCATTGTTTTCGAAGCTTTGATCTTGGGCACTTTTCAAGATCGACCTCTTTACCATCTCCAATGTCCAACCAACCTACACCATGAAAATACAACAAGCTTTTAGTATTGGACTTTTTTTAGGAAAAAACAAAGTAAAATAATTAACATATTATAAGTAACCTAGCCTAAGATTGTAAAAAATTACAAGGCACAAAATCAAAATATCTAATTTTATTGGTAAATATATGTATGAATACTACCATGATTTCAATTTGCTGTAATATCATGTAGCACTTTCCCTATGTCATATATTTTTATTATCCCACCACATCATTGATGGACAATTTTGATTAAAAAATAGAGCAACTCACATATCGTTGGCGTAGATCAATCTGCAGTGAAAAAATTGATAAGAAGATAGAAATTTAAGAAGTATACAGGACAAATACATAAAGCAGATTCCACATAAAATTCTCATAAAAATAAAAGTAAAATAGTTACATATCACCAACAGAAATAGAAAAAGAAAAGAAAAGAAGAAGTTAAATCTTGAAAAGCTAACTTCTGTGTTTTGGGTCTTTGGACAAACCCTTCCTAATCTGTCAAAAGTCGAATCGCATTAAAACTATTAGCAACCAACAAAACATTATCGTTCTCTTCTAGATGCAAAATTCAACAAAATTAAATAAATAATTGTCAATGAAAAGTAACAAACACAAAATTCACAACATTAGAATTAAGATAGTAAAAGAATAAGGAAGAAAAAAAAACTTTGAAGCATTGTGACCGACACGATACCACCGCGATGCTGCTGTATCTGATTTCAAGAAATTGAAGAACGAACTCGTATTGTGATTCTATCCAGCGAAATCGATCCCTAAATCATCAGGCCCTCGTCAACGGACAAGGAGGTATCATGTTTTTTTCTTTTGGATGAGCATCCATTTATAGTTGAAGTTAAGTAACGTTTTGTTTTGACAGATGAGGAGGTCTTCAAGTTATTGTTGGACTCTTCAATTGCTAAGCGTTTACAATTAATTTTTTTATTTATTTAAGAGTTCTGCTTTTACTGAAAGTGTTAATGTGTTTTTTGAGAGATCACAATTCTCAAACGTTTGGGCTCACTTGGTAGCGTTGGACTCTTCAATTGTGAGTAATTAATATTTTCAATCTAACTCAAAAGTTTTATTAAAGAATTAAGATCTTATTAAAAATGCTATGCATTTTTTTATTTATTTATTCAAGGTTCTTAAAACGTTGGACTAAAAGCTGTAGGAAGAAAAATAGATAACGACAAAAAAAAAAAAAAAAAATCCTTTTTGCTTTTAGGAGTAATAGACCTAGTGAACCCTTTTTTTTTTTTTTTTTCAAAAATGGATTGTTGTAATTCTGGTTTGTTATTAATTCACATAGCTTTTCATCTCCTTGATAGCTAGAAGTTCTCCAAAAGTATGAAAAGCAGGACTTTGTACCATCCATTCTGGTGTGGTTGAATTATGTTCAACAGCTTAAGGACTTGGTATACATTTTTTGATATCCCATCTAACTGTTCAAATAATCTAGATATCAGATCGAACGGTCCAAATAGTCTAAGTATCATATCTAACGGTCCAAATGTTCTACATGTCAGATCCAACGATCCAAATGACTTAAAAAATAGATCTAGCGGTTCATGTGATCTAGATATTAGATCTAATGATCAGGGTAATCTAAAATGATATCCAAATCAAGTAGGACCTTAATTGTCTATTTTATTTAAAATTACGGTTGGCTTGATCCCACTTCAAGAACATACGCAATCAGACATATTAAATTAGGCTCAACCACAATATGAATTGCCCCTCATGATCAGAGTTCAAATATAAGAGCCAAATACCATGCTTCATAAAACCTGTTATATATATAATGCTTATAGGAGTTGATATATTGTCCCGATCAAGAAGTTCCCATGCAAGATTTGTGATTTTTAAATTATAATCATTTTTTTTTGTGGGCCGCAAGACCACTCCCCTAGAGGGGGAGACGTGAAAAGACCCTCATTTTTAAGGAGCAACTATAAAGGCGGGAAGGATCAATCCTAAGCATGGGGTATGACAGCCCAAAGCTTTACCGTTAAGACGAACAATACATTTTTTAAATTCTAAACTTAAAACAAATTATTTTTTAAATTCTAAACCTAAAACAAATTTTTTAGCAAGGCTTTTATTTTAAGGGAAAATCGCTTTCATACCCTACTTTATAGGTCAATTTACCAAATGGTATATTGATCAAGCTAAATCACCTCTCAAGTATCAAAATATTCACATAATTTCCTTTTGGTCCTGTAGAAGATATATCCGGCATTTTATAATAGTTGTTTTTTTAAAAAAAAAATTAAAATACATATTTTATCCTTGAGCCCTTTGCACACTTAGTGTGCATCCTTGTGCACTTAGTGTGCATCCCTTATGCCCTTTCTACACTTGATGTGCATCCTTGCATACTAGCACATTTAGTGTACATCCTTCAAGTCCTTTGCACACTTGGTATGCAACCCTTGCACTACCACCACGCCACCATCACCTAGCACCACCACCACCATTGCGCACTAATGGTGGGATGGTGGTGGGTTGTGGTGGTGGTGATGTTGGGGTGGGTATTGGTGCAAGGGATGCACACTAAGTGTGCATCTTAAGTGTGCAAAGGGGTTAAGGGTAGAGTATGTATTTTTAATTTCTTAAAAAAATAACTGTTGTAAAAATGCCAGATACATCCTCTACTTGACCAAAAGGTAATTATGAGACTATTTTGATACTTGAGAGGTGATTTAGCTTGGTCAAAAATGCCATTATGATAAATTGACATGTAAAGTACGGTATATGAGCAATTTTTTCTTATTTAAACCATTTATATTTTGTTTTTGATTTAGTTACGGGATAGCAAACTGTTGTTTCCACAACGATTAGTGGAGGGCAAGGGATCCTCTGTGAAGTAATCAACTGCGGTCCCCCTATGATATAGAAGGGCAGGGATCCTTTGTGTGGTAATTCCCTGCGGTCCCTCCTTTGATATAGAGACAGCCTCGGGTGGGCAGGCCCACCAATAATATAGCACCCGTATTATTTCGCCCCGAAGGCTGTATCTACTTCACAAGGGGGACCGCAAGGAATTATCTGGGAGCGGATCGGCTGTGGGGGTAGACACAGCCCCTCACAGTTAAAATTACCATGTTGCCCTTGCAGGCCCCACCATGAGGGGCAACATGATAATTTCAGCTGTGGGACTGTGTCTACCCCCACAGCAAATCACCCCCACAGCAAATCCATTCCCGAATTATCTCACAGAGGATCCCGTACCGTTCGGGGATAGGGTTAATCCTATTGAGAGTCGTTATATGGGACAAATAGATAAAGTTTCCATTTCCAACCAATACTTCAGTGACAAACACGCTTTAAGTCGTAAAAGTGCTTCTTCACAATTGGTTGGAAGCCCTATCTTTCTTTCTGTGCTTTAAGTGGTAAAAGTGCTTCTTCACAAGTGGTTGGAAGCCCTATCTTTCTTTGTGCGGGATTATCAAGTCTTTGTGGGTGTGTAGCTTCCGTATTTTGATCCGCATTCAACCTAACCATGTGGGTTACCAATCTTTCCTTGTGGGATTACCAAGTCAAGGCATAATAAAAATTGATCAGTGAAAATAGTAACTTTCATAAATAGTATTGTGAAATAACGATTTCTTCATATGGATACTGATTAGCATTGGCTCATTTGAAGTAGGAAGTAGGAACTATAGATTAAAACAATAAATAAAAAAAATAAAAATAAAAAATGAAAGGTTTTTGGTTTTGTGGCAACAGTTCCATTTTTGTCATGTGGAAGAATTAATAATACCACAAATTCGAACTGTTTATTTGACTTAGATATCCTCTTCAGCATTTTCCTGCAATATTTGTTGTAGCAAAACCTTTTATTGTTTTTTTTTTTTTAATGTGATTTTGTTCAAAAGAAAATTATGAATTTAAATACCAAATGATCAATCACAACCCTTGTTGCAGAAAATGCCACTGACGATAATTTGATTGAGGAGCCTCTGATTTAGTTTTGTGTACAATATTTTAATCTATATAAAACCTAATATTGTATATATTTTAGGTTTCGCCACCACATACGCCATTGACAATCTAATCTTTTAATATATTTTTTTTTACTTTCACACAACGAAAGACTAACTTTACATAAACCTTTTATGCAAGCCAAACGTCTTTGGGATTGTAACTTATGACCTAAGGTTGATTGAATGTACACATAAAGAAGCAGTGTTTCCCAAATAAAATATCATGTGTGAGATACAATAGGTATCTTTCTCTGTAGCACCCCAGATGGTTCTACTTATCAGTCTTCTGAAACCGTGATACAAACTTTTGTATCTAAGGATTATGGACCAGGCCACTATAATTAATATTGACCGATACAATCACAATCGTGATACAAACTTTTGTATTGTAGGATTATAGACCAGGCCACTATAATCAATATTGGCCGGTACAATCAGTCGAGTAACCATTGCAATAATTTGTTTTTAGGATTTGTGTATTGGAAGACTGATAAAATTGTATCATATATATATAAACAGTTATGACGTAATAGTGATGGCAAAACACGTCAAGTACTCGATCTAAATATGAAAAGATCCTATTCTTATCTTAAATATCTAAGCAAGTGAATATGAGTCATTGAGTGCCAATCAGAGTGTTTGCTGCAAATCAAATTAACATAATTTCCCTTTTTTCAAAACTTATTTCGTTGTATTGAGTAACATTTATATTTTGGTGAGACGAAATCGACATGGTTCAACTTTCCAACCTCCGAAAATGACGTTGAAGGTTCATCACAGGGTTAGGAGTCAAATCTCCATACCTTATTTACTGAAACACATTCCTTCAAGGACCTAATTGATGGCCCAAAATCAAGGGTTCTGATCTCTTCATCATGAATTTGATATAATGGTTTCAACGGTTGATATGGTTATGACACCTAACCTAATCCATTTCCGTTATAATATTATTATTTTTTTTTTAATGTGAATTTGACAGCAGATTGAGAAATTTATTATGATAATCCCAACAGATCCGATTTTTATTTTGGTAGCCCTTTTGTTAGATCAATTTTAGCTACTTCCAGAGCAATCTTTTTGTATTTCTTTTTGATAAATTATATTCGCACCTCTTAGGTTTGGCATAATAACAATAAGTTTCCCTCAAATCTTGGCAATCACAAATACCTCCCTATAATTTAAAATTATGTTACAAGAAACCCTTTCCGTTAGTAGCACTCAATAAAGTAATGAAATATCGGTTGTAACGGTCATGGTTTGAGGGTTACTTGTTGAACATAGGAGGAATTCAAACGGCCAAAGTTGCTATACATACAAAATCTGGCCAACGATAAAATAAAATAAAATAATTCTATTCTCTTCCCTTTTTTTTTTTTTTTTTGGTCAGATTCTATTCTCTTCCTCTGTATGGAAACTACACTAACCTGTATAAAAGCCCCCAGAATGTTGCCAACCCCAGCAACCAAATCATCTTGAGTTGCAGAAGAGAGAGAGAGAGACCATGGAAGCTTTAGAGCCTTTGACCATGATGTTATTCTTTGTGATTCCCTTATTATTCTTGTTGGGTGTTCTGATCAGGTCACGCCGGAAGTTACCATACCCACCGGGACCAAAAGGGTATCCGGTGATGGGAAACATGTTGATGATGGACAAACTGACTCACCGAGGACTCGCTCAACTCGCTCAGCAGTACGGCGGACTCCTCCATCTACGAATGGGCGTGTTACACATGGTCGCCGTGTCCACACCCGAAATGGCTCGCGAGGTTCTTCAAGTACGTGACAACATATACTCGAACCGGCCGGCCACTATAGCCATAAGCTACCTGACCTACGACCGGGCCGACATGGCCTTCGCTCACTACGGTCCGTTCTGGCGTCAGATGCGTAAGATCTGCGTCATGAAGCTCTTCAGCCGCAAACGAGCTGAGTCATGGGAGTCGGTTCGCGACGAGGTCGAGTGGACGGTTCGAACCGTCGCGGAGAAATCAGGTTTGGCCGTTAATATCGGCGAATTAGTTTTCGCTCTCACGAGGAATATAACGTACCGAGCCGCTTTTGGATCGGCTTCTCATGAGGGACAGGACGAATTTGTGTCGATACTTCAAGAGTTCTCGAAGCTGTTCGGCGCTTTCAATATCGCGGATTTCATTCCTTGGTTCAAATGGGTCGATCCGCAAGGTTTCAGTAAGAGACTCGCTAAGGCTCGCCAGTCGCTTGATGGGTTTATCGATAAGATCATCGACGATCATATGACCAAGAAGATCAAGAACACCAATGGATCAAAGGGAGATGGGTTGGAAGCAGATTCAGACATGGTTGACGATTTACTTGCGTTTTACAGTGAAGAATCCAAGAAGAACGAAGCAGATGACTTACAAGCCGCCATTGCCCTCACAAGAGAGAACATCAAAGCTATCATCATGGTAAGTAGGAAGAATCGAAATGAAAAAAGTAATATATATATATATATATATATATATATATGTGTGTGTGTGTGTATGTGTTCGCTATTTTATAGCACAATGAGCGAAATGAAAAAAGT